>JAXHKQ010000615.1:0-10584 GCA_038407185.1 Chalaropsis ovoidea
GAGAGTGGTGGGGGCGGGGGGGGGGGGGGGGGGGGGGGGGGGGGGGGGGTGGTTTGAGTACTGAACGCGGCCGTGGTGGTGCTGGTGGCTGATTGGTCGGTGAAGCGGCTGTTGGTACAGTCGCGCAAGCCAAAGAAAGCACAAATGGCGTCGAAAGAGGGAAAAAGAAAGGCGTGAAGTGGGAGTTCCGCAGCGCGTAGCAATGAGACTGGGCAGTTGATTGGGAGACGAAAAAGAGGTGCAAAGGAGAGAAAATATAAAAGTTTTCTTTTCCTGATTAAAGAATGCTCAGAGCGTCGAAAAGCCACAAAATAAACAAAACACACAGATTGTTAGAGGGCGAAGAAAAAAAGAAAGAAAAAAAAGGAAAAGTTGGCCGCTGAGCTTCACTGTGTCTTCATAGCATAAAGAAGAGAAATAAAGAGGGGGAAAAAAAGAAGGAAAGAAAAAAAAAAGTGTCCTATAAATTGCGGCGATGTTTGTTGCTACGAAGACGGAAAAAGTTGGTGATCGATTTGCATAGATTTCTCTGCGTTGTTAATGCAAGGCTGAAGCTTTTTTTTGTCTTGCTTTTCTTCAGCCTTGTGCTTGCTTAAGTGGGGCATTGTCTTTGTTTCTCGCGATATTCTGGCTCCACTCTTTCTAACGACCCTCAGCTGCGATTGGCTGCGAGGCCGACAGTGCCCACTTTAAGACGCCCCCCCTTGGCAGTTTTCGTGCCCGCAGCAGCCAGCCATGACAACAGCACAGCGTTTTGGCGATACAGATGCACAGATTATCGACGACGTCACTCTGCTCGCCAGCCTGGCCAATGGACGCAAACCTATGCGATGACGCCGACACAGAAGAGCAGCCACTAGATACGCTGCTGATGCTGCTGCTCGCAGCCCCGACAACCACGTTGAACACGATCACGAACTCGACAGTGTGACAAACGGAGACAGCGAGAAGAGTGCCGAGGCATTGAGACACGGCCAGCCAGGGTCTCGCATCGAGTCGAGAGGGCGAACAAGAGGCCTGCACGGCGTTGTTGTTGTGGTTGGCCGGCCCTGGCCTGGCCTGCAGACGGCCTCCTGGCCTTGCCGCTCTGCATCCACTACAACACGTGAGCCGTACCTCTCTACACTGCAATGCTGCTGTCTGTTGCACTGCACTGCACTGCACTCTACACACTGGTCCTCATTATCGTGCATGTTTGATCGCCAACTCCGCTCTTCACATGCGTTTCAACTCAACCGAGCTTGGGCACTTGGGGGAACGTGAAGCGCTAGCACTAGGGTTCTAGAAGTTCTGATGGCATGGAAGCAACGTGACCCGGCGGAGCCTGGGACGCCTGGGACGCCTGGGACGCCTGGGAAGCCTGGGAAGCCTGGGCCTGAACTTGAGCCCAGGCCTGCTGAGCCCTGACTGAGTCCAAGAGCGCCTAAGCTCAGTCGAGCATTAGAAACATGGAACAAAGCATGTTCCTTTTCGCTTTTGACAAGGCCCGCCTTGTTCTTGACAAAGACAGACAGGGAAGGGAAGAACAAAGAGCAGCCAGCACAGTTTGAAGCCTGATGGTTCAGGGGGCGTAGAAGAACCCCAAGCGTTGACTCCAAGCGTCGGCTTCTTCCTCGTCACTTCTTCCGTCACTTCTTCCGTCGCTCCAACCAGCCACCGTATCGTCACCACACACACATACACACACACACTCACACTCAGCTTTGGACCTCCCAGGGCCAGAGAGAGCCCCCCCGGCCCCCGGAGACAAGGGCCAGCCAACCCATACAAGGCTACATGTCATGACGGGAGGTAACAAGCAAGGGAGTGAAGTGCTTTGCGATGCGATACGAGGCGATGATCGATCATGCCGACATGTAGGCGGGGCTGGCTGGTCTGGCGGCACTAGGCTGCACTGAGCCACTGCACATTAAGCGTCGTGGCAGCTGTTTATCGTCTGTTTCTCTCCATGTGGTCTGTAGTATGCAGAACTTGTCGCCTCATCGCCAACAAGGCCAGCAGCAGTAAATGCGTGTGTCGTCTTGTCTTGTCTTGTCTTGTCTTGTCGGGTGAAGAGCATTGGCACAGGCCGAGGCCAGCGTTTGGCACTCGGTTTGACACTTTGTTTGACACCATGTTTGACACCCTGTTCATCTTGTCTGACCCTTGCCCTCAAGGTGTCTTGTCCTATTGGAGCACTAGTACCAGGCCAGCTACTAATGGGATGACGGTTACCACAGTTGAGCAGGTTAGTGAGCGGGCAGAGGCCAGAGGGGAAGAGAGTGGAAGACCATAGTAGAAGAGTAGGAGACCAGGGCGGGAGAGTGGGAGACCTGAGCGGGAGAACATCTCCTCCTGTCTCGTGTCAGTTTGGCAGAACAGAACATTTGCACTGCAGATCTGATACTCAACCTAGCACCTGTCTGGTACAATATTTGCACCGTGCCTCCTCCAAAATAGTGGGGTTAGAGGTTCTGCAAAACCCCACAGGCCCCGAGGTGCGCTACAATGCAATACAATACAATGCAATACAGAGTGCTACAGGCTTACGAGCCTCGCCACTCTATGGGCAACGAAGACAGTAATACTTTGTCCTGCTCCCGCTGTGGAATATCGTGTGAGCCCGCGATGTGAGAATCTTGCTGTTTGATCGTGTTTGATGTCCTGCTACACGTTGTTTGGTGGTTGCTGGTTGCTGCTCCAGCGCTCAGACTCCCCACTACTTAGCTCCAGACTAGGGTAAGGATAAGAATAAGGGTAAGAGACAAGAGACAAGCGACATCGAGAGGGCCAAGCCACAGCCAAGCCCGTAGTAGCCAGCCAGCCAGCCAGCTTATACCAACCTTAGTGCTGTCAGCCAAACACTGCTAGAGCAAACGCCATACGTGTTTTATTCTGGTAGTTGTTGCTGAGCGGGGGACACAATGTAAAATTTTCTTCCCTTAGCAAAGTGACTTTTCCTCCAAGTGCCAAAGTATCTCCAGTCCCTTCCCTAATTCGTCGTTTGTCAAAGTCACTGGTTAGTGCAGCAGGGCAACCACCCAGCCAGCTTCTTTCCATAAGCTAGGATGCAAGTAGGAAATAGTGGGGTTGGCGCTAGCCTGAAGCTCTTGTCATCGGGAAGGAGGCAAAAGCTCTTGAAGCTCAGCAAGGCCAGCCTAGCAACTAAACTAGACTCGTAAGGCCAGCAGAACAGCGCCAAAAAAAAAAGGCAAGGGCAAAAACAGGTGGGAGAAAAAAAAAGTATTTACATCACTCCAAGCAGATATTTGTCTTCGTTGTCGTGGGCTTGGACCTCGTTTTCTGATGTTCGTCTGTCTGCTTTGCCTCCCAGGCAAAACAAAATGGGTAACTGTAGTAAAAGAAAAAGAAAAAAAAAGCAAGAGCAGCGAGTGAGTGAGTGCAGGTACTTACGTATGTGCATACATACGCATGTGGTGGTAGTTGCTGTGCTGGGCGCTTGTTGCTCTGTTGTCTTCTTTCCTTGCCCCTTCCTTCCTGTTCTAGCTGCCGTTCCTGTTTCTGGGCTCTTGCTCTCGGTTTTGGCTGGTTTTGGTTTTGGCTTTGGCCTTAGCTCTTGCCTAGCTTCTGGCCCGTTGCTTCTCTGTTTGGCTTTCTTGCTCGCTCTCCTTCCCACCTGAGCTCGCTCTGCCTTCCCACCTTCCCTCTTGCTTTTTTTCCTTCTTAATCTCTGACCTTCCGCCCGCTTCTTCGTCCCCTACTTGTCCTCCTCCTCTTTTTTTTTTTCCCTCTTTTATTTTATCTATTTATTTTTCAACTCCTTTCCCTCTCCCCTCCCCTCTCTCTGTCTCGATTTTATTTTTCTTCCCTCTCTTCTGTGTTTCCTTTCCCTTCTTTTCTTTCTTTTCAACCCTTCTTCTACTCCCACTCACAACTCTCCATTCCACGAAGACGGCTGGCCTCTCAACTACAAAGTACTTGAAAGCCTGCTGGCTCTTCTGACTCTGCTCCAATATTGTGGACACTATTTTCACTTCTCTTGAAATAGTCGACACGCACTTCGTTTTTGCTTCTGTGCTTTGTTAGCCTCGTTGCTCGCTGCTCGCTGCTCGCTGCGTTTTAACTCCATTTCCAGCGTTTCCGTGGCAGCTTGCTCTTTACAACTTTCAAACTTTGCCCGTTACAACGGCAACCCGCTGCTGGCCACTGATCACAAGGCCCCTCCCATACCATACATCTCCTCCCACTCCCCTCAAAAAAGCCACCGCATCAACATCACCGCTACGCAACAAACACCACCACCACCACCACCACCAACAACAACACCTTGCTTCATTCTCGTGACATCGTTCGTCTTCACCGGCAATTGAATTGCTGCTTCGTGCTGGTCGTCTGATTCTCACCACAGTTTGATCTAATATCTTCGCTCTGGCCGTTCGACCGAATTCTCGCATTGAAAAATATCAGATCGGATCTCTCGAACTCCCCGGCAAGCTTTCTGTCTGCTCGCTTTTCCTTCATTTGCCTGTCAACTGATCTTTCTTTGCTTTATCTCTCTGCATTTTCAGCTTCACTTTCTGCTCTGCTCTTTCTCACTAGCTCGGCCTTGACGCTCATTGGCTCTCGCTCGCTAGTTTCTGCAATAATCTCAACAACTTCCAATATCGCGAGCCTCGACTCCATTCGACTCGACTTGCCAAATAACCAACTTCATCATGGACCCTAATCAGTCCCAGCGCCCCAATGGCGTCCCCCCGCCTACCAGTCGTCGCCTGCACATCGCCCACAGACGTAGCCCGTCTGAAATGACTCCGCTAGTCAGTGTGCTGACCAGCCCCGGTGGTAAGTCTCACTTCCCTTCTCCATCTTGCCTGCAGTAAGAAGAACTGCAGTAAGAAGAAATGAAAAGAAAAAAAGGAAGAGAGAAAAAGGAAAAGAAAAAGAGACTGTCACGTCATTTCCACCATGTGCCGTATGAAGATTTAAGAAAATGCTGACACCCATTCCTCTTGTGCCATTTAGTCGACCAGCTAGCTATCCAGCAGCAGATTGAACTCCTGCAGCAACAACAGCAGCAACTGCAGGCTACCCAACAACAGTTTGTCATGCTTCAGCAGGGCGGTCTCCCCATGACCCAAATGGGCCATCAGATGGGTGCTGCTGGTGCCTTCCAGTTCCCCATCCAGGTCCCCCAAAACATGGGCCTTGCTCCTCCCCAGCAGCAGCAGCATGGCAACTCCCATCGCCGTACCCCTTCGGCTGCCCAGAGCATGAGCCTGGGAGGCCCCCCTCCTGCCCCTTCTTCGGGCGCCTCCAATAATAGCATTGGCGGCGACAACAATGGTCACACCGGCGGCCACTCAGGCCGCGGTGGTCGCGGAGGTCATCAGCGCCGACACTCGCTGGCCCTTGCTGACGCTCGCAAGGCTGCGGAGGCTGCCCAACAGAAGCGCACTACTACTGGCTTCCAGTTCCCTGCTGCGCCTGCCCCCGGTAGCTCCACTAACGATGAGACCATGAGCAACGCCTCATCTGAAGCCACTCACCAGTCTTACAACTCAAACCGCCCTGCCCGCGGTGGCCATGGTCGTAGCCAGAGCATGGCCATTGGCTCGCGCGGTGGTGCCAGTGGTGGCCGCACACCTTCTGAGGGTGGTCGCGGCGGCCATGGTCGCACTCCTTCGCGCAACTTTGAGGGCAACTGGCGCCAAAACCAAGGCCAGCCCCAAAACACCAACACCGCCAACAACAATGGCCAGGACTCCAACGCCCATCAGCAGCAGCCTCAACAGGCTGGTAACCCTCAGGGGGGGTACCAGCCGGGCCATCGCTCACGCGCGTCTGTAAACCAGTCCATCTCTTCTATTGGCTCGTTCCAGTACCCCGCTCAGCCCATGATGGCCATGGGTAACCAGATGCTCATCCCTGGCATGAACATGGGCGGCATGGGTCTGAATGCCGTTCAGTTGGGCCAGCTTCAGGCCCTCCAAGCCCAGGCCCAGGTACAGGGCCAGATGGTCAACCCTCTGATGGGTCTCCAGGCTAGCCAGCATGCCCCCATGATGCAGCAGGGCCAGCAACAGAACCAGGGCAACAGTGTCCAGCGCAAGACTCTGTTCACCCCTTACCTGGCTCAGGCCACTCTTCCCGTCCTGACCGGCAATGGCCAGCTTGTCGCCGGCATTCTGCGTGTCAACAAGAAGAACCGTAGCGACGCTTACGTGACCACCCAGGATGGCCTGCTCGATGCTGACATTTTCATCTGCGGTTCCAAGGACCGCAACCGTGCTCTTGAGGGCGACCTGGTCGCTGTTGAGCTGCTTGATGTCGACGAGGTTTGGTCTCAAAAGCGCGAAAAGGAAGAAAAGAAGAAGCGCAAGGACCACACCGAATCTCGCAACGGAAACCGTGATGACGGTCCTTCTGAGGGTGGTATTCGCCGCCGCGGTTCGCTGCGTGAACGTCCCACTCAGAAGAAGAATGACGACGTCGAGGTTGAAGGTCAGTCTCTGCTGCTTGTTGAAGAAGAAGAGATCACCGATGAGCAAAAGCCTCTGTACGCCGGCCATGTTGTTGCTGTCATTGACCGTACCAGTGGCCAGATGTTCTCCGGAACTCTTGGTCTGCTGCGTCCTAGCAGCCAGGCCACCAAGGACAAGCAAGAGGCTGAGCGTGCTGCCCGTGACGGCGGCAACTCTCGTCCCCATGCTGTTGAACGCCCCAAGATTGTCTGGTTCAAGCCCACCGACAAGCGTGTTCCTCTCATTGCCATCCCTACCGAGCAAGCTCCCCAAGACTTTGTCGAGAACCATCAGGCATATGCGGACAGAATTTTTGTGGCCTCCATAAAGCGCTGGCCAATCACTTCTCTGCATCCCTTTGGTACTTTGGTTGAGCAACTCGGTAAGATGGGCGACGTCAAGGTCGAGACTGACGCCCTCCTGCGTGACAACAACTTCGCTAGTGACGAGTTTTCCGATGCTGTCATCCGCAGTGTTGGGCTGGCCAACTGGTCTTTGGAAACAGAGCCTGCCGAAGAGCTTGCACTTCGTCGTGACTTCCGTGATGAAAAGGTCTTCACCGTTGACTTTGGCGGCACTATGGAACTTGGCAATGCCATCCACGTCAAGACTCGCGATGACGGCAAGCTGGAGATTGGTTTCCACGTTCCTGATGTTACTCACTTCGTTAAGCCCAATTCATTGGCTGATCGTGAGGCTCGCAAGCGTGGCACTGCTGTCCACTTGCTCAACCGCGCCTGCCCGCTTCTGCCTCACAAGCTGTGGGCGGATGTTTGTGCGCTGAAGCCCAGCGAGGATCGCCTGACCTTCAGTATCGTCTTCACCGTGAACCCAGTCACTGGTGTCATTGAGGAGAGCGAGACTTGGTCTGGCAAGGCCATCGTCAAGAGCACTTCTACCATTGATCTGAATGTGCTTGATGGTATTCTGGCTGGCAAGGACGAGTACTCGGGCCCGATTCCTCCCTGGGACATCCGTACTCTCAACGCCGTTGTTGAGAAGTTCAAGGAGAAGCGTCTTGGCGGCGGAAGTGATCCTATTGCGCCCCTTCGCCTCATGTCGCAGCTTGATGACGAGAACATGCCTGTCCGCACCAACCTCTTTGAGGTTTCCGGCGCCACTGAGCTTCTGGAGGAGCTCACCCACACTGTCGATGCCTGGGTTGCCCAGAAGGTCCTGGCTGGCCATCCCGAGAAGGCCTTGCTCAGACGCCACATGCCCCCCAGCCCTCGTCGCCTGCAGACATTTGTTGATCGTATGACTGCTCTGGGCTTTGACATTGATGCCTCCAGCAGTGGCAAGCTGCAGAACAGTCTGTTCAAGGTTGACGACGATGATGTCCGCAAGGGCATGGAGACGCTGCTCTTCAAGACCATGCAGCGTGCCAAGTACTTTGTTGCTGGCAAGACGGCACAAGACCTATGGCCGCATTATGCCCTGAACCTCCCCGTGTACACTCACTTTACGCGTCCCACTCACCGCTTCGCGGACATTATTGTCCACCGCCAGCTGTATGCTGCACTGAACCCTGAAGAGGGCAAGGCGCCTGCCTACGGCGAAGACATTGATGCGCTGAGCAAGACTGTTGACCTGTACAACGTCAAGGAGGAGTCGGCCCAGAACGCCCAGGAGCAAAGCGTGCACATAGAGTCGTGCCGTGCCATGGACAAGGAAAGATTGGCCATTGACGGTGATATGATTGTGGAAGGCATTGTGGTTTGCGTGTATGAGTCCGCTTTCGACGTGCTCATTCCGGAATGGGGCTTCGAGAAGCGTGTGCACTGCGACCAGCTGCCTCTCAAGAAGGCCGAGTTCCGCAAGGAAAAGCGCGTGCTCGAACTGTACTGGGAGAAGGGTGTGCCTAGCTCGGCCTACGTGCCCGAGGATGAGCGGCCCAAGAACAACAACAACATGTCCCAGCGTGTATCGAACGCAGCTGCGGCGGCGCGCCAGGCCGAGGAGGCTGAGCGTGTCAAGAAGGAGCGTGAGGAGGCTACCCGCAAGCAGACGGAGACGGGTACCATGTCTACCGACGACGTCGATGCCCTATTTGACGACGAAGAGGACGACAACAACTCTGATCTTGCCGAGTCCATGGCTGGTGTTTCACTGGCTGTTGGCCGGCCTACACAGAGTGTCCCCGGCTCTCCTTCGCGCCAGTCTGGTGCCTCGGCCAACCTGCACCGCACGCGCTCGGACTCCAAGGTCCACTCGGGCGAGACCTCTCAGCAGAGCCTAAAGGACAAGTACCTCAAGTTTTTCAAGCTGCGTGAGGAGGACGGCGAGCTCATCCAGGACGTGACGGAGATGACGCGCATTCCTGTTATTCTGAAAACGGATCTCAGCAAGAGCCCTCCGTAAGTTTATGATTCCCTGACTGGTGATGTTGACATTGGACTTGCGTGCTAACTTTTATTGCGTGTTTCTAGTTGCCTGACCATCCGCTCGCTCAACCCGTATGCCCTGTAAGCCGGCTGCCGGATGCTGTAGCTATGGCTGTCGATATCGCCAGGCTTTGTACGAGTATGGTTGTGCTGGAGAGAGGAACGACAGAAGCAGAATAGCACAAGAGCCGGAGAGAGATCAACACGCAGGCGATTATTCAGATGTGTACGTGGTCTTTTTTTTTTTTTTTTTTTTGGTTGAGGGTGTTTCTTGGCTGGAGAGGACGTGACTGTCCTCTGTTTCTTGGCCGATTATTAATCTATGGAGGGCCTTTTTTTGCTTGTTTTGGACGTGGAAGTTTGATGAGAGACTGGACTGACTTGGGTTATTTTTCTTGTTATCTCCAGGGTTATATTGTGGTTTGAGGAGGAGGAGGCGGACTTGGCGGTGGCTGTCATGAATCTTGTTTCGTTTTTTTGGGGCTATATTAGTGCTAGATATCTTGGACTCTGTCAGAAGACGGTCTGGCATGATTTGACACGTTTTTTTGCTGAACTCAATTTTGAAGGCGGGTGATGATTGCAGCAGCCACACGCTGTACCACACTGATATGCAGGCACTGCAGGTGAGTCCGGGACCACGGCCAAAACGTCATCCGGGGTGGACGTTCCGGACGGATGTTGGCCATGCTAGTGCCAGTGCCAGTGCCAGTGTCAGTGCCAGTGCCAGTGCCAGTGAGCCTGTTGTTATGCTTATCAGGAACAAGCGTCCTTTATTTTCTTGTGCGTGCATGCCCTTGAGTTTCTGGAGTCGCCAGCTCGTCGATCAAGAGAGCTACGTCTCTTTGGCGTGTCAAGACTGTTTCGAGGCTCTGTCCTCGGGCCGGGCGGAACACCGCAGAGAACAAAAAAGGAACAAGCGTTGGAAGCTTAGCCGCCAAAAGCGGAAGGAGCAGTAGCCGAGCAGGGGTGGGGTTGGCTTTGAGAGAGACGCGATATAAAAGTGGAGACTTGGTACTTGGTACCTGGCTCTGCGTGTAAGTGGACGTTCGTCCCTTATATATCTTGGGCTGCACTCGTTGACAGCTGTGTTGAAGTTTGGGATTCTTCTTCTGGATTTTCTCTTCATCGTTCTCTCTTGTTATATTCTTCCTCTGTGCGGTGTGCTTGGTTTATTATTTCTTTTTGTTTTTGTTTTTAATACTTGAATTATCTTCCGCCTTCTTAATCTAATTCCCATCCCGTCTCAAGCGCGGCACAAGCACTGGTCTGCTTCTTTCTGTCTTGTCATTCATTATTCGACACTAATTCACACACACACGCACACTCACTTCCACGTCCCGGTGACGCTCCCTCCTTCTCTTCCGTACCGTCTTTCCCGTCCACCATGAAGCCCGCCTTCGTCGCCCTTGCCTTGGCCTCCGTGGCCTCTGCCTTGCCATCTCTGCCCAAGCTGTCCGAGAGAGAGCTGCACATGCTCGAGCTCGGCAAGCGCCAGAACAAAGAGGCAGCAGCAGCCGGCCTAGATGACAACGACATTCTGCAATTGTAAGCCCCAGCACATCCCACATCCCACCTTGCACCCGCACCCACACCCACACCCACACCCACACCCACACCCCCAGATCGAGTGGCTAACAGCAGCTGCGCTGCGCTCCCCAGTGCTCTCACGCTTGAATGGCTCGAGGCCACCTTCTACCAAGACGGCTTCAAGAAGTTCCCGCCGGCCGACTTCACCG
>JAXHKQ010000616.1:0-10578 GCA_038407185.1 Chalaropsis ovoidea
CCCGCCTCCTCCTTCTCCGGCTTGTTCGATTTTGTTTTTTTTTTCGTGTTTTTTAGGGGGTCGTTAATTCCGAGTAGACCGGCTGAGACTCCGCTCGGGCATGCGGTTCAGTCCGACGTCAAAGTCGTACTCCATGAGCGTGTGCTCGTACTTGGAGGCCTTGAGAAACTTGGGCACCGAGTCCTGTGAAGAAGAGAATATGTTAGAAGTGATACTGGGGGGGAGGAAACGGAAAAAAAGAAAAAAAAGAAAAAGAAACTCACGCTAGCCATCAGCTTGAACACGGCGCTCTGCGCATCCTCAAACAGCGCCATCACGTCTTGCAGAGTCTCGACCATCGTAATGTCCTTGCCCACGGCCTTGGTCATGCGCATGGCCAGGTTGTTGCGCAGCTGGTGGTCAATGTTGAGCTCGCAGGGCGAGCCGGGCGCCAAAAAGGCATTGTAGATTCCGTAGGCCTGGGCCATGATCTCCTTGATCATCTCCATGGCCTCCGTTGTCAGGCTCTTCTGCGCGGCGTGGATGGCCATGCGGCACGCCTCGACAAACTCGTCCACGTCCATGTAAAACGACAGATTCTCCTCGCAGTGCGTTTCCCGCAGGTTCTCGCGGAAGAGCAGGCGCAGGGCGGCGTCGTTGAGAATCTTGTCCAGGCGCTGCGTGTTGGAGTCACGGCCGCCGCCGCCACCACCGGCTGCGCGGCCGTTGGCAGAAGAGGAGTCGCCTCCGGCAGCAGTGGCGCCGCCGCCGCCTTCCGACGACCGTCCGCGCGGCACGACGCCGTTGACGAGGTCCTTTCCTCGCTGCGTCAGCTGATATATGGCGTGCTTGGTGGGCTGGAAGTTGGTGTTTTGGGGGTGTTGCGAAACGTGGGTGCGGTCGGCAATGACGCTTTCAACGAGGTTGTGTTCCACAAACATGGCAGCCAGCTCGACCACCTCCTTGCGCTCCACAATGGTGGCACAGTCCATGAGCCAGTCACAGATGGCCTTGCCGGTAAAGGTGTCCTTGTAGATGCGGCCGTTGACGCGACGCTCGGCGGCCATCTTGACGCCCGTCAGGCCGTCGCGGTAGTCGTGCAAGGAGTCTGAGTCGGCGGAGCTGACGGTGCTCTTGATGTTGGGGCCGCGGGTGCCGATTAAGCGGCGGAAGATGACGTCGATGATGCCGCGGCCCGTCACCAGCTTGTCGGTGTGGAGGTCACGCTCAAGAACGACCAGCTGCAGGAGCCCACGGTTGATGAGCTCGGTGATTTGCTTTTGCGTGATGCCGTTGCGCTGGCAGAAGCGGTCGAGCACGGCCAGGCCTTTGGGGGTCATCTGCCAGACTTGGCCCTTCATGCTGTAGACCTGCTGGTAGCGGCCGTCGGCAGACTCGATGAAGCGCGCTTCAACAAAGCGCTGGCAGATGGACCTTGCCATGTTCTTAGCCATGGAAAAGGTGGTGGTGGTGGTGGTGGTGACAATGCGCGAGGGGTCCTTGGGGTCGGGCATGCGATTAGACTGGGAAAATTTGAGAGAGCTGAGGTTGTTGATGGCATCTTCGGACAGGAAGGTGTACTCGATGCGTGTTAACCGTACGCGATGAGAACCGAGAGGAAGCAGGCTGACAATTAGCGTAGAGAATAGATCCTTAAAATCCTGGGGGGGGAGCAAAAGTGCGTGTTAGTAGCTGTATTCAAGAGGGAGGGAGAAGAAAAAAAAAGATCAAAAATCCCCACTCACTCTAGTAAAAGGCCGATCATCATCGGTCATGCGTAGCAGGCGGGAAGATGTTTGGTGCATTTCGTTGGCGTTGGGGCCGACCTTGACAGGCGGCGGGAGAGAGGGGTCGGTGTCGTCGTACGACTGCGAGGCAAAGGCAAAGGTCACGGGGCCGCCCAGGTGTACAGACTGCTGTTTTTTGTGGAGGGCAGACGGGCCCGGCGAGGCAGAGACACTGGCAGTGTCGGCGTTAGAGGGGGACGAGGCGGGTGCAATGCCGGCGTCGGTGGTGGCACTTGCAACGGTGGCGGCGCTTCCACGTCTCAGGGAGGAGCGGGAGGACTGGGCGGACAGGGCCTGGTCGGGGTGGGCAGGCGGGGCCAGCAGGTTGGTGAAGGACGAGTTGGGTTGGTTGGTGATGGACCGCGAGTGGGCGGTGGAGGCGGCGGACGAGTCGGTCAGGGTTCCGAGAGCGTTAAAGGCAAAGGCCAGCAGATTCTTAGTCTGCGAGGCTGTGTAGGAAATGCTCCGGTTGCGCGAGGACGAGAGCGACAGGTTCAGCGACTGGCGGCGAGACACGAGCTTGGCGTTGGACAGGGCAGCCGGCGGCGGGGCCTGGATGGGGGAGTTGCTGGAGGAGAAGAGCGCCGAGAAGGCGGAGGAGGCGGTGGCGGTCAGGGCAGACGCGGGCTTGGCAGCAGAGGAGGAGTAGGGCGACGGCGACGGCGACGACGACGACGATGACGACGATGACGACGAGATGGCAGCAGCAGCAATGGAAGCGGGAGCAGGACGAGACGGGTGTTGTTGGTTTGCTGTGGCTGAAGAAGAGTCCATCTAATATAAAGACAGAGACAAGACAAGACAGAATCGCTTTTCTTGTAGAGCTGGGAAAGGAGGGCCGCAAAGGGTGAGGAGGGGGGCGTGGTGGATATATGTAGAGCGAGCGAGCCTGGGCCAGTGAGGAGGGAGAGACGCAAAGGAACGACGACCGACGGAGAAAGCAGCGGGAATGGGCCGCAGCTTAAAGCATAAAATAAAACAAGTCAACAAAAAAAGAACAGGTGCAAGTCCCACATAGAGAGGGACAAAAGGATCTAGCGACTTTTTGTTTTATTTGCTTTCTTTTTATCTTCAAGATAGGCTAGCAGTGTTTCTCGGGAATCAGTCGTTGAGAGGAGGAGGAGCAGACAATATAAGGCGCCGAAATAAAAGAAATAATAAAAGAAAATCGAGCAAATAATAGCCGTGATAAGGAGGGCAATAGAAAGCAGGCAAAAATATCCGCAGAATAAATCAGCACAGTGATAATGAAGCAACGAGAGGAAAATAACGAGGACGAGAAGAAGAGGGGGCGACGATAGATAAGAGTGAAGAAGAAGAAGAAGAAGAAGAAAAAGGAAGAAAAAAGAAGAAGAAAAAAAAGGAAGACAAAAAATACAAAAAAGAAAAAAGGATACCAACCACAGCGCCCGTGATCTTTCGTTTGGGGCAGGTGGGCCGATTAAATGCCCTGGAATTAACCGGCCGCGCACAAAAATCGGCTTTTCCAAAAAATCAACCAACTACATAAACTCACCATTTAAAAGGGGTCTGGCCTAGTCTAGTCTAGCCACATCCCAGCAAAGACAATGTGCAGACAGGGCCACAGCGGGGTTTGCTTTGCCTTGCTTTGCCTTGCTTTGCTTTGCTTTGCTTTGGGGTGTGGCACTGGAAGTGGGGGCCGGTAGCGTGTGTTTGTGGGCGGCCAGGCCAGGCCAGGCCAGGCCAGGGGAGAAGGGCAGAAAAGTGCTGCCCAAAAAACGAGGAGGAAAGACAGAGAGGGAAAGAGGTGTTCTCAAGAGATCGCAATTGCCATTTGAAGAAGGCTGAAGCAGACTGCTCAAACACATGCTTTTTCACATGTCGTGCCCTGTATCTCTGTGTGAATGCCTGTATCTGACCCTCTGGTGCCCTGTATCTCTGTGTGAATGCCTGTATCTGACCCTCCTCTAGTGCCCTGTATTTCTTTGTACATACCTGTATCTCACCTCTCGCGCCCTGTATTCTAGTGCCCGTATTTCACCTCTCACCCTGCCCCCGCCCCTGCCCCGGCACTTGATTTATCCACGCCCACTTTAGGGTTAACTAGCCTTCACTCATCTAGCTCTTCTCATCTGGCACTTTCCTTTTTTTTTTCTTCTATTTTTCTTCCATTTTTCTTCTATTTGCCTTTCTTTCCTTTTCCAGCTCTACCTCCTTCCTTTTTTTTTCTTTTCTTTTCTTTTTTCTTCTCTTCTTTCTTCTTTTCTTTCTTCTTTTCTTTCTTTTTCTCCCCCTCCCCATCTCAGCCAATGACGCCACTTATCACCCATTTCTCATGCTCACGCTTCTCACCCGTCTCTCTTACCTTCTAGTGAGAGGAAAAGAAAAAGCACAAAAAGCCACATGGTCAGACAACGCCAAACGCCCTGGCCCTTCCCTGGCCTGCAATCTTCTCTCTATAATTCCATCCTGCCTGCAAATGCTGCCTGTAACCGAGTTGTCTCTGAGCTACGTCCACTCAGGAGCAAGAGGAAGGGGAGAGAAAAAAAAAACTCAGTCTGGTCAACCAGGGTCCATAGGGGGAGGGGAGAGGTGATGGAGGGGGGCGTGTGTGTATAAGAGAAGAATGCAGTCGTTTTTTCTTCCTTGTTTCTTTAGAAAAGATTAACAGGAAAAGGAAGAAGAGAAAAAGAAGGATAAATAAGACGAAATAAGCAAAGAAAAAAGAGAAAACATCCTTTTCGTCGGCTGCAGATAAAACAGAAGAAGGAAAATAACAGAAAAAAAAAAAGTTCCATAAGCAAACCCAACCTTGGCCCCAAAACAGGACGAACAAGTAACATGACACATGCAAGGACAAGTATCAAGTACAACATGCAACGTGCTAGAATGCAGCAAGCCAGCGCGTACAGTTGACACGGCGCATGTGTACAAGATACCACGAGGTGCTGTGTTTGGGGTTGCTGCTAGCCTGTTTGTTGTCATGCAGTGCAGTGTAGAAAAGGAAGGAGAGAAGAAGAAGGAAAAGGAAGGGAAAAAAGAAGAAAGAAAAAAGAAAAAAGGCATTCACTGTAGGTACGAAAAGGGCAACTGCTCAAAAGACAAAAAGCCCGCCCTTTTGCATTGCATCATCGCTGGCAACTGCCCAATCCAAGCAAAGCAAGCCCCGTAGACCAGGCATCTTGGCCCGCCCCGTGCTTTGCATAGGCAACGACGCGCACCTGCCCTGGCCTGTCCGTCTCCTTCCTTTCTCTCTCCGTCTCCTTCCCAACTTCAAGCCCTTTGTCGCTCCTTCCTTTCTTCCTCCTTCCCTTCTCTCTTTCCCGTTTGTGTCACATTCCTGCTCTTCTCCGCGGTGTAACGGAATTACATACCCGGCGGCACAGGGAGGCTATTTAGCTAAGCCATGGTAAGTAAGTAATTGCCCCAGCCAGCCAGCCAAGAGCTTCACGTGCGCCGCGGGCCGTCTGCACACCGTGCTGGAACCGTGCTGGACTGCGCGTGGCAGCCAGTGCGAGGCACGGAGAGGATGACGACCGCCGGCGCATGCCGCAGGTGTATCAGTGCGTGTGTGTCCTGGCCTGGCTGTCCTGGCTGTCCTGGCTGTCCTGGCTGTCCTGGCTGTAGCTTTCGGGCTCGGTGTACAGATACAGCCAGAGAGGCCCGTCTGCGCTATGAGCCATGCGGGTATTGCACATGTTGATGTTAATTTGGCGCAAGCAATAGAACAGAGCTGTTAAGCTCGGCTTGTTACTATCCATAGACACAGCAGACAAAGCTTCGTCCTTCGTCGACGGAGGCCCTTTTTTTAATAAAGAAATACAGCATGCATCGGCCGTGTGCTGGGCTGTGCTGGGCGGTTGTTTTCCTCCAAAGATAGTAGCCTAGATGAGGAACAGACAGACAGCCAGACAGCCAGACAGCCAGACAAAGAGACAGACAGAAGCCAGCATCACATGCTCCACCAAACCTACACCCAGGGCCTGCCTCTACTGCCATAGCATGGCAAACAGCGGCTATTCACTGTGTCCAGACCGGTGCGCTTCTTCTCGCCCGAGATGTGTGAAGTTCACCAGAGAGAAAGGGGAGTAGAGAGAAATAGCGAGAGGGGGGTTGTAGCATGTCTAGGGGCATGTCAAGCAAGCAAGGGTTTGAGGGGGGGTGTGTTATACAAGGCGCGAGACGATGATTTGGAATATACACATATGGGAGAGACAGAAATGCGAGTATTGCTGTGAGTGTGAGTCTCTGAGTGGGTGAATCTGTGACTGTGTCTGTGACTGTGTCTGTGACTGTGTCTGTGTCTATCTGTGAGGCTGTCTGTGAGGCTGTCTGTGAGGCTGCCTGTCTTGTGGTGTCTGAGACTACATGCTGGCATAGTGGGAGGACGCATATATCAGAGAGAGAAGAAAAGAGATACACAAAAAACAATGGCATAGTGGTCCGGCCTCAGTCACACTCACACTCGCCTGCATTATCTTTCTCTCTTTATCCCGCTTTGTCCTCGTCCTCTTCCTCTGCTGCGTCTCTCGCCGTGCACGTAAACAACTCTGACATGTTCTGATCCGGTGTGACCGCCGAGGCCTGACTGAAAGCCTGCTCCCCAGTTTGCAGCTACAGCTGCAGCTCCTCCGCCTCCGCCTCCAGCTGATCAGATCAACTTTGAAGGGATCCCCAGCAAGGGGTGGGGGCAGGGACGCAACGTGGGCAGGCGTCCAGGAATGGGCGTGGAAACGTGTGAGCTGTCTGTCTCAGGCGATCTCTGCACAGCATTCTTTGTGCTCAAAAAGAAAAGAAAAGAAAAAGAACGGTGACAGAAAGAAAGAAAGACAGCGGCCAGGTCTCCCTCGTCTTGTTGCTTGGCCGGGTCCAGGAGGGGGAGGCTAGAAAGAAGAGACAGTTGACTAATACTTTCCCGGGTGGTGGGCAAATTTGTTTTCTTTTTTTTTCTTTTCTTTTTTCCCTTTTTTCTTCTTTTTCCGCCTGGTAACGTACCATCCATGCATTCATGCTTCGCCTCCCTTCAGCAGCAATACCCTCACTGGACTGGGAGAAGCTGGAAGTGCAGTGGAATCAGCGGCAGAGAAAGAGGAGGCCAAGGGAGAGAGAATCACAGGTCTTTAGGCTTCTGCAAGCCCGGGAACATTGTCGCCGCAAGAATGGCAAGAATGCGTAGAGGTGAAAATACGCAGACGCAGACTCGCGTGAGGGTCCTTGTTGGCTGTTTGCAGGAGAACAAAGGTCCAGAAGGAAGCACGGGCGGGCTTGCGTTGGCTGGAGGAAGTTAGCAGCTCGGGGCGGGACAGGCAGTATAGCGGTATGGCGGTACAGCAGCATAGCATTGAAGCTGTGTGTATAGGTGCGTGTATGTACAGCAAAGCTGAAATTCCTCTCTTACGGCCACAGACTCACATTCACATTCACATTCACATTCACACACACTCGCTCACTCACTCACCACAACACAAAATAAGCAAACCTCTCCAGCCCAAACATTATATGCACGGTGCCCAAACAAATCCCTGCTTGCCATGCCCCCCTCGCGTGTTCTGGGCCATGTGGCTTGATGTTATCGGGAGGACATATGCATATAAAGTTGTACTGCTAAGCTTTGCCTTGGGCTTGGGCTTGGGCTTGTCTGGGACTTTTTTGGGAATTCTTTTTTCATTTCTTTTGTTTTCTTTTTGTTTTTTTTTTCCTTCTTTTTTCCCTTCTTTTTTTCCTTTTCTTCTCCTTTTTTGTCTGCCTGTGTTGCTCCATGTACACGTGTACTTATGCAATGTACCGCCAATACTCTTTTTTTTTTTTTATTACTGTCCGTCTCTCCACAGCATCAAAGCACAGAGACAGAAAACAGCTGTAAGCAATGTTGTGCACTGGCCCAGAAGCCTGAAGCCTGAAGCCAGTAACCCAAATACGGCCACAGCCAAGTGACCAATCGCGTATAAGTCAATCCTAAACAACCCTAACACTCCCCTCTTCTCCACTAACCCTACCCTCCCCAGCCCGTTAATCACCGCCTCATCCATGCTGGCTAGGACGATCTTGCTTCGTTTTCTTTTCCCTGTTGGTGATTCAGAACAGGTCCATTAGTGTGTATGCAGAACAAAGGCCCCTCCTCTCCTCTCCTCTCCTCTGTCTGCTCCCCTGGCTTTGTCTTGTCTCTACGCACACACAACACATGCACATGCGACATGCATGCATGCATGCATACATACATGCACGCACGCATGCGAATGCTACACAATAAACCATGCTCAAGAAGCCCTGAGAGAAGCTCTTCCAAATCTTTGCATGATACTGTTTCAGTTGAGACGCAGAGAAAAAAAATAGAAGTAGAAGCAGAAGCAGAGGCAGAAACAAAGAAGGCCCAAAACGCCACAAGTATACGCACAGCAGTGATGTCACTGCATCCTCCTCGGCTTATATAAGCCTAACTAAGCATGAGAGCATGAGTTCCATGTCAACTTTTGTTCTCATGTGGCGTGATGGGGTCACTTGCGAGAACAATGTTGGTGATATTGACACTACCTGTTTCCATGCGGAGACTCCTGGTGTGTTGACGCCACCGGGAGGGTTACATGTGACGAGGACAGATACAACAAGTACATACAGGTACAAATACATATGGGAAGGTACATGCATATACACACACACACACACACTTGTCAGCCCACCATCACCCAAACAGCAAGCCAGGCTTTGTTATGTTCTGTTCTCCTTCTCCTTCTCCCTTTCGTTCCATGGCTTCCTTCTAGAAGGTCTCATCAGGAGCCTTGTCATCTTGTCATCTTGTCATCACGGCGGTGCTTCCCCGGGCCAGGGCCTAGGGGAGAGGCAGATGGTACACGTGTGTGTTGTAAGGTCGCACTTACACAGACACCACCGCTTCCTCCTACTCCCACCCACCATAACCAACAACCCAGCGACTCAGCGACCCAGCGACTCAGCGACTCAGCGACCCAAACAAACTCGTGCTGCCACCTGCTACCACCTGCTGCTATGGTATCTTGTCAGTGCCGTCACATTAGCTGCAACTCCCTTTAAAGGATCCCGCCACGTCTGTTATTCTTCTCGCCCCAGGCCCAGGTTTCTCGTATTTCCCTGGATAGAGAGAGAGAGAGAGAGCGAGGCGAAAACCAAGAGAACAGAAAAGCGGGCGTTGACATGTTTGTTCTAGAACCAACGGGGGGGCAGGCCATATTGACTTCAGGCTTTATTTGTAAGCAGCCAGCTTGGCACTTGGAACTTGAACTTTCCTGCTGGTCTTCTGTCTCGACTCCAGCGGTTCTTCTCGTTTCTTGTTGTCCCCTTCTTTTCAATGCGTGCAGGATGCAAGAGAAACAGAATGGCATTGTTTCGCCACAGCGCAAATCCCAAGAAAGCAAAGGCCGTTGTGATTCTCTTAGTTTGCTTTCTTGTTATTTCCTTCTTCTTGTTCGTCTTTGCCTCGTCTCGCCAAGCCACGCCACGCCATCGATAATGGATTAGGGCCAAGCGGAAAGAAGAGTGAAAAGAAAGAAAAAAAGAGAGTGTGTGAAAAAAGAGAAAAGAAATCGCAGCTTGCTCCTCTTCTCCTCCTCCTCTCCTCCTCCCCCTCCCCCTCCTTCCCTAGCTCAATACGGCAGCTTTTCCTCTTTGGACTGACTTGTTTGGAATAAAACCTGCTTTGACGTTTCTGTGATAGGGGGCTTTGCTGGGCTGAGAGCCTCCCCTGTCTGTCTGTCTATTTTGTTTTTCTTTTTTTTCTTTTCTCTGTGGGAAGACAAGACTTGTTTGATATCGCCTACAAGGACTGGAGGAGGAGGAATCCCGGCTGGGCTGTTGACAGATACAGAGACGAGACGGAGACAGAGACAGAGACAGAGACAGACAGGCAGAGACAGAGAAGAGAACACATACACAGACACAGACACAGACACAGACACGGAGCAGAAGCCCTCGCCCCAAGAGTAGGTGTGCGAGTGGTTGGGTTTACGAGCTACGAGAGGTTGTGTTGTTACACTGTTTGTGTTGGCGTAGCACAAGAGGAAAGAGGAGAGGAGGAGGTTGTTAGTGAGACCCAGGGTTACAGACAGCACAGTTAGGGTTAACACACATCCCATCTCCCGCCCAATGTTCCATGTTCGCGAAAACGCCAAGAACAAAGTGAAACAACACTTGCCCATGGGCCAAGCTGGGCGATGGCCGGTCAGCCAGCGTCTGCCCACGATTTGGAATAATTGCACGAGGCGGAGGGGGAACGAGCGTTTCCTCGGGCCAGAGAAGAAGAAGAAGAAGACGAACAAGACGAAGCTAGACCAGAGGCCAGACTCTTCTTCTAGGCCCTGGGATTCTCAGACCAGGCCAAGACAAGATTGCAAAGGACGACGGAAAGCGGGCAACGGACGGGTGGTGGGAGAAGAAGGAAAAAAAAAAAGCAAACATGAGGGAAATCCGAAAAAAGGAAAAAAAAAAGGAAAAGAAATGGGAAAAAAAAGGAAAGAAAAAGAAGAAAAAGAAAAGAAAGAATGCAAAAAGACCAGACGAGACTGAGGCAAGCTAGGGACGCCCCCTCCCTCCCTTCAGGCCATCCCATGAATGTAAGGGAACCAGCAGAAAAGAGGCCCAAGGAGGAGGGAGGAAGAAGCAGAACAGAGGCAAGACGGAGAAGACGGAGAAGAAGAAGCAAAAACGAAGCATGTAAAGCAAAATGGGGACATAAGGGGCCATGATCCGATACCACGTGGCGGATGCATTTTCAGCACGGCATTGGCCGCTCCCTTGCACATGAACCAATGAGGGGATGGGATGGTGATGTTTGCGCGGGAGGTGCGGCAGGTGCGGGTGGGTTGGAGGGGGGGGGGGGGGG
>JAXHKQ010000061.1:0-67509 GCA_038407185.1 Chalaropsis ovoidea
CAATAAAGGAGACAACTGATCCTAGACATTAATGAGCCTCTGACTCTATCTACAATCTTCTTTTCTATGAAAGGAAGAAAGGCCCTACTAAGGTTTATTGAGGAAACCAAGTTTAGGACCTTTTAGTGGACACAGGGACTCTGATTAGACCTCACTCCTATACTTACTTTTCCTTTGTCTCTTCTTTTCTTTGCTTTGCTTTTCTCTGCTTTGCTTTTCTGTCCTATCTCTACTTTTGTTTTGCTCTTCTTGCTTGAAAAACCAACAAATGTATATAGTCCACTAGAACTAGTCTAGTATCTCTATAGTATTCACTGAATGAGATTATTGATTAAAAAAAAAAAAACTGATCCTAGACATCAATGAGCCTCTGACTCTGTCTACAATCTTCTTTTCTATGAAAGGAAGAAAGGCCCTACTAAGGTTTATTGAGGAAACCAAGTTTGGGACCTTTTGGTGGACACAGGGACTCTGATTAGACCTCACTCCTGTACTTACTTTTCCTTTGTCTCTCCTTTCTTTGCTTTTTCTTTGCTTTGCTTTTCTTTGCTTTGCTATTCTATCCTATCTCTACTTTTGTTTTGCTCTTCGAAAACCAACAAATGTATATAGTCCACTAGAACTAGTCTAGTATCTCTATAGTATTCACTGAATGAGATTATTGAAAAAAAAAAAAAAAAAAAAAGTCATCAAGTTCCTACAGTTGTAGGGAGTGAGTCCTGCAAAGCAGATTTAGGGTGGTTTTTGTAGTGGAGTGTTCCTCTTAGGAAAGAGGCTCCATTTATTGGTTGGGATGTAGTAGAGTGTTCCCCTTAGAAAAGAGGCTCTACCATTAGGTTACAATGTAGTGAAAATTCCACATTGTAATACAGACACTGAGTCTACAACCTAAGTTAGGGTTAGGGTTTTTTTTTTGAAGTATTTTTGTCCTAGGCTGGATTCGAACCAACTGCCTCTTGTACAGTAAAGTACAAGGGCCTGCTAGACTGAGTGCACTAACTACTCAGCCACTAGGGCGAGCAGTTGTAGATAAAAGATAGACATCTATATTCTCTTACCCTATAGTTTCTAACAGAGTCTTATTTCTTACTATATAGAGCTATTTCTAGTTGTAGTAGGATATAGTAAACTGTACTAGGATTAGGTTAATGTAGTGTGTCAATTAGTGTAAAATTTAGATGGTTTTAAGTAGTTATAGACAAAAGATACTAATAGCTGTAAAATACAGAAGAAGTTTTTCCACTCTTATACTTACTTTCCCTTTGTCTCTTCTTTTCTTTGCTTTACTTTTCTATTCTATCTCTACTTTTGTTTTACTCTTCTTACTTAGAAAACCAACAAATGTATATAGTCTACTAGAACTAGTCTAGTATCTCTATAGTATTCACTAAATAAGATTATTAATAAAAGATTTAAAAAAAAAAAAGACAGTCAAGTTTTCAGTCTAGTCTTAAGGTTAGGAAGTTTCACTAGAGTGAGTGTGCCTAAGACCCACAATTATTTGATACATATCAAACAGGTGGTTGACACCTAACATTGCCCTATTTGTAAGCTTTGAGTGAGAGACGCGCGCTTAGTATCCTTGTCGGCTGATACCTTTTATAAACTTAGTTGACGCCTAACATTGTCCTTCCTTTTTCAGTATCAAAAGTCCTTAGTAGCACAGCAGCATCGTCCTAATTACCACAAAATTTATTTTCGTACAATGGTTGGATGAACGGGGTAGTTTCATACACAGGCGAAGCATTTCTTTCTTGTGACAATGGTATACACTACTCTTGCCGTTCATAGTAGATGCACATCTAGAAACTTGGCTGTATTAGCCCCGTGCAAAATTTGCTTCCCTACGTACCCTTCCAGCGGAAAGTAAGTCAATACGCAGTCCCTTAATCGCTTCATCTTACTCACAATGGCCATAGGTATCTCCACATTCGAGGATATGCTTCAAGCAAACGACCCGTCGAGGAGGTCATGAAGACACGCAAGTGGCCTCTTCTCGGTGTTCTTACCATAGCTGGAGCTATGGGGTACTACTACAATGTGATGTTCACTGCGCCGATCTCTCCAAATTGCTGCATAACAGATATTGAGACAGCATCGCCTACCGGCCGACCGACACCTGCCTCGAACATGTCAGCACTAGAATTTGACAAAAGTCTGGATGGTACAGAGTCGTGGTCTGGCATAATGAAGCTTCGCGCCAAGATGGCGGGTTTAGCTTCAGGAAACGTTCTCGAGATTGCTGTCGGCACTGGGCGCAATGCTGCCTACTACGACTGGGCTACCCTCTTTCCAAAAACCCCATCAGACGTCTTGAAAGGGAAGGCTAAGGCACACTGTCAAATCACGTCATACACAGCCGTTGACATCTCCTCTAATATGTTGGAAGTAGCTGTCGAGAAGCTACACAAGGCGATTCCGCTCGATACAAATGTCACACCCTCCGTGGAAGTCATTCGTGGAGAGCATGATTACCAAGTCGCAGGATCTCTGGATTACTCCAATGGAGTCATTCGATTGGTACGAAGTGATGTACAGTCGTTCATTCCGAAGCCACTCATGGCCAGCAAGTACGACACGGTTTTGCAAACATTTGGTCTTTGTAGCGTATCAAGTCCGGAATCCGTCCTTGCGAACCTCGCGTCCGTGACTCAACCGGGCACAGGCAGGATAATTCTGTTGGAGCATGGAAAAGCCTCCTACAGTTTTGTGAACACTCTCCTGGACCGCAGTGCCCCCAAACACTTTCAAAAGTATGGCTGTTGGTGGAATCGAGACATTGAGAACATTGTTACCCAGGCCACGGCCCAAGTTCCCGGGTTGGAGCTGGTTAAGATACATAAGCCATGGTTTCAACTTGGCACCTTGTACTGGATAGAACTCAAGGTCAATGCCGAGAAAGCTTGTTAATATCGCACACATGGTAGCATGATCTGTAAGTTGTGATTTCGTTGGAAGCATACACACATTCAGAGAGAAATTCACTCGTATAAAGGTACTCTGTGGAGTTCCTATAGTGTCGTTCTCAGAGGTTCAGTGGCGGACACATACTGCGACGGATTCAACATGAAGCAGACGAAATTTGAAATAGACCCAAGTACTCTCCATGACAATGGGAATAAATATCTTCTTTTATTTTTTGTATTTCAGGCATGCGAGTTGACAAAAACGCAGACAATAATGATGAAAAACACTCTTATGTTGGTAGCTAGAACTATGCAGACAAGTAAAGTACAATATAAAATGTTGCCTTCTAAGGCACTAATACAGAAAAAATGAAGCAAGATCAGATTGCCTCACATGACCAATAACGATGTGAGGCTAATTTGCCTCTGCTAGTTAGTACAATAGACTACCGATTGATAACCTAGGGAGGGAGTGGTGAAAGAGAGCCCTGAAATGTAGAGTAGTACACATACTACGCGTCAGAGTTTGGAAGCGGAGTGACGTTCATGAACAGCTATCATGTTGCTCAATACATTGTTTCAGCAACTTTCCAGAAGACTGTCAAGCTCATCTAGCTCAATATTCTCTGGGATACTGTCCCAAGAGACAACAGAGGCCCCTCCTATAGGAACCCAATGATCACCCTCGGCATCTTTCTTGAGAGCGTAAGAGGGCTGACTCTTGGGATTTGGACTGAGCAAAGAACCAGCGGTGCTTACAGAGGAAGACCGAGTCTCATTGGCCCAAAGGTCATACTTGGGGAGATCATCAACAAAAGCGAGTTCCGACCCGGTTTCTGACACGTCATCCAAGACAGAGTCGATGAGCTTGCGCTTTTGAAGGCCAGTAGCGGTTTGCGTAAACTCATGCTCGTCGTTTTCCAAAGGGGGAGGGGGGCCCCGGCCACGTCGACATTTCAACCACGGGCGGGACAACGAGCCTAAGCTAGATGCATTATCCAAATCGTCTGCGCTATCAAGCTCGGGTGACGACAGGTCAACCTCGGGGGATGGGCTGCGGGGTTGATACACAATCATATTGGCCGAGTCATCTTCATCATCGCCGTCTTCTTCAGAGGCAGACGTGTCACTAGAATCCTCAGGAGATAAAAGTGAGCGTACCCGAACGTCAATAGAAGTACCAGACAGAAAGCCAGCAGTTCCTGGCAGTGGTTGATGCGGACAGCCCGTGAGAAAAAAGTATGTGCGACGAGGATGAACGCTTTCAAGCTCCTTACCGATGGGACAGGGAGACTTGGGAGTCCACAAGGATCGCTTGATGAAGCCCGATAGGCGTGAAGCTACGATAGCAGAGGGATTGGCGGATCTAAGCAGAAACATATCGATGTTAGTGAAACCATTCATATTTGATGCAATGTAAGCTGGACAGGCGGACTTCTGATGCAGAAAAGAAGCCAGTTGGTTTAGAATGGAGTGAGTTGACATACTGTTTCAGAATGACAAGATGTTGGGAGAGAACAGCAGCCAGCTCTTTAATGAGATGAGGCCGGTTTCCACTGGCGTGGATTTGCTGCATGGAGGCTCTGACAACTTCATCATCCACATCATCCAATGCAGGCAGGTTCAGACTATCATCAGATTCAGCACCACTTTCAATAGTAGACTCTTCAATGCCCGGAGAAGGAGGGGGCGTACAGTCGAATCTGGAGTCGAATCTGGAGGACATCCGGCTGTGAAACTTCTTATGGCGCTTCACTTGCGGGCCATCCTCTTGGGGTAGAGGCGCACTGCGGCGCAGGCAATTGGAAGAACCTGATGATGTAGGAGCAGTTGAAGATGAGGAAGTCAGACGAGTAGATGAGAGCATATTTTGACGATAAACAGAAGATTTAGTCCGCGATGCAGCAGCAGCAGCTTTTTCGGCCAGAGTCAGCGGGACATGAATACCCAGGGAAGGGAGGGAGAGCGATTTGCGCCGCGTATTGTAAGGCATGTTGTGGAGGATCACAAGTCTGGATTACGTTAGAATGGTGGTGTATAAGGATGTCTGCGTGTTCACAGCGAAAGCTTAGAACGCGGGTGGGTGAGCCGAATCGAACAAAATGACTATGCAAAACAACGAAGTCGGGGGTGTTGTGGAAAGGACAGCGGGTTCGGCAGCATAAAGTACGATACGGATGAGCTGGAAGTTGCCGGAGGCCTGGGTATATGTGGCAGCTGGATGCGGTGACCGGATAGCACAACAACTGAATCAGCAATGAATGAAACTCAGGACCTGGATAGGTGGTAGAAGGGACGAAGGACAGAAGATAGGAAGACGGGAAAGTGCGATGAAGCCACGACGGAGAAGAACAAGAAGAAGTTCGAAAAAGTGATGAGGGATGGGAGGGAGGAGGACGTATATGTAAGCCTGGAGAATCAGCAGAAGAATGAAAGTGAGATAATTTAAATTCAAAGGGGAACAGGAATACAAGAGATACAAGAATGAATGAGGAAAGTAAGCGGAAACTACAAGAAGAAGAAAAGAAACCTGTGTTCTCGTAAACTTGCGCCTAGTGATGCTTATTCTATGTTTGTTATCTTGTTTGGTTGCTACTCGCAGGAAGTTTTTTTTTTCTCGTTCCTTCGTCGTATGCTTCCTCCGCGCCCACCTATGCTCATCCATCCCCCCACTTTGAATTTTTTTTCATTGAAATAAACACTGAAAAAAAAAACCTTGTCTCATTCTGCCGTCCACCACCATGGCCTTACCGCTGTATGCTATTCATGATAAGCAAGAAAAAAGCAAGCAGGAAGGCGGTGTAGCTCCCACTACTACTCCGCTTTCTGTTTTGGGCAGTACCTCGTCGGTGGTGGGGCTATTATGTTGCCTAGTTGCTACGGTATCCCCTGTAAGCAAGCATCCTTCGCGCCAAAGAAAACTACAAGCCAACCCCAACCTACCTCGAGACGTTGATTTTCGGTAGCTTTGGTTCTTTGACTACTTGAGTGCAAACATTGGTGAAGTCGGAAAGAAACCAAAAGAAGATAGGATCAGTTCTGAGGAATAAGCCACAGGGATTTACCTGACGAGTACAGTGCAGTGAAAATCACTCATGGGCAGAAAGAAACGCATAGCTCACAATACATTATTTACCAGTAAATATTGCGAAACCGTCATGACATCGGATTACGGTGATTTGACACCTACTACGGTCAAGAAGTGGCATTTCTGCTGATACTGAAGACGACATATCTCCATCACCAGTTATCAGCACCTCACAAATGAAGATGGTTATGAGGATAGAATTGTACTTGCAAACAAGTTGCATGATAGAGAAACCCAGAATCTAAAAGAACAAACGCAGCTGCATACAAAGAAAGACATGAATTATTATAGTTGTGATACCAGTACAAGCCGCGAACAGTGTCAAGAGGCAGTCGACACCAATGTTGCGGGGTAAATATAACCTTGAATAGCAACCAGCCAGAAATATTAAGGGTTGAAACAGGATGTGAGATCGCCAGTGCTGTAATGAATATTTGAAATGGCGTCTGAGGCGAGTTGTAATATGAAAGAAGATGGGTTTCCAGCCAAGAAGCGGCTACCCCGATAGGCTCAACTACCAAGAGTCTACTTTACTGGCGAAGAACTGCAGCATAGCGCTCGGCAACCTATATTTTTATCAGGTTAGCACGCCGTTGGTCATACTTGTCAGTGTTTTGGTTACCTACCTCAGGGTGTGATTTAATGAAGGGGAGTTCAAAAAACATAAAAGCCTCGTTTTTGAGAAGCTCAACAACCGTGACAAGAATACCCCACGGATAATTCCAAAATGGAATAAGTCGTTCCAAAAGAACTCGGGTGATTTGCTGACGAATCTCGGTAGCATCGGCATCCGCCATGTCGGATCCAAAGATGGACAGGATGAGCTGACTGAAATAAGCAGTGTGTGAATTGGGATAGCGGAGCTGATTCGCAATACAAGCAATAATGAAGTACCGTGTAGACGGATCGACTTCACGAATCAGCATAGACAGAAACTTGGCATCAGGGTCGTCGGGACGGAAAACCCCTTTTCCATCTAGGCGGGCTCGTTCAATAGCAAAGTTGGCGACACGGATAACAACCGACTCAATGATGGGCAAGTTTGCATGAACCGGCACATATCCAAAAGCAGTTTCCTTGTGTTTAGATTGGCGAATTGCGTGTGCAATATAAGCAATGGCATCCTCCAGAGGGCCGTTGCTTAGTGCCTGTTCAAGAACGTCAAGTAACCCCAGCTGAGACAGTGTTTCTTCAACGTTGCCGGCAACCTTTGGGCTGTCTCTCAACTCTTGTAGACTCTCAAAGCGAACTCCAAGATGGGCAGTGGAGTTGGTGTCAAGCGGGGTAGGCGACGCTGTAAGAATTACCGCAAGTAGTTGGGCACAATGGAATGGCACAAAACGACAAAGTTGATTGTGATACACGGCCAGATACTCCGGGAAGTCGTGTTGCAGGATGAGCAACAGCTTGAGGGTAGCACGATAGATATCCTTGGAGACCTCCTGGACATCAGGGGCCTTGAGCTGCTCGCCCAAATAGACTAGCAGCTGGCAAAGAATTTGGGTTACGATATCAAGGCATTCTCGACTACCGATTTGAAGCAGCACTGGCAGCACGGAGCGATGCTGGATAAGGCGAATCCATCCGTAGCTGAAGGAGGGTAGAGAACGGGGGCCAATGTCCAAAAGAGTCTGGCCAATTGACAACATCATAGTCTCCATTTCAGCCGGGGGCATCGCTTCATGCATTTCGTGAACGTGAAGCATCATGAGAGACAACAGTCTAAAAAAGACACGCTGGGCAAAATGCTCCCCTCTTGTTTCGTGGTGCTTGTACATCGTCAAATGGATCACCGCCAAGCAGGAGCGGATGAAGGCGGGCCGATTTGTCTCAATATCAGCAAGCGGACTGCTAGAGCCAGAGCATGTTGTAATGAGATGGACCAAAGCATCAACGGTAGAGAGACCATCATTAGACTGTTCAGAGGAACATTGGTCGAAGCGAGCTACTGAAATATCAATGGCGACTCGCAACAACACATAAAAGTCATCGGGACTGTTGAGTAGCTTGCAGGCCTGCATTTGTGTCAGGAACACCGGGAGGGTTTCCATAGCTTGTGGGTGCGCACAAATGGTCGTCCATTCATTGAAGATATACTCCATTTGCTCCCTTTGTGACTGAAGGGAATCGGATCCAGAGAGGCGAGGTGATGACATGGACGCATGCTGAAGCTTGAGTTTCAAATGCTGACAAGCAGAACTTTCGGGATTTTCGACTATCCAACCCCAAGCGGCTTCTAAACTGCGAATTAGATTCGCATATAGAATGACAGGGCGCTCGCTTAACAACGTCAAGTTGAGGATGTGCTCGAGAAGTTGTAGGGACAGCTCTTGATGTGACTGAAGAGCTTGTGACACAGTAGTATCAATGATTTCCCAGTCGATAAGATCAGTCGACATCAGAGCAGGCAGCATCGGACGATGGATTATGTATTCGGGTGGTTGTTGGCGAAACATTTCCCGAACCTTTTTATTCACAGATGGATTTGACATCTTTCTCAAGGAGTCAAGCACATGAAGATAAGTTTCAACGGCTAACGTGCTGTCGGTTGAAGTGAAGAGTGCTCCAAGGACTTCTCTGGCAGCGAACAAAGACAGCTCTTCAGAACTTTGAACAACAGATATAATTGTTTGCAAAAGGGCATCATAGACGTCAATGATCGGATGGGGCCGAGGCAGGTCGTCAAAATGCTCTTCAGACAAGTCCGTAGCAGATGAAACACGTTGTTTCAACTCGTGAAGAAGCTTCATAAATCGACTCGCAAGGAGGGGAAGATCAGCCTGGCGACCAGCAGAAGTAGTGCTCGCAATGTAGGACTGTACCTGGGCATTGGCACTCTGAGGGGGGTTGGGGACTTCAGTTGGTACTGTAGCCGGTGCAATGGAACCTCCGAATTGCTCCTGTAGCGTTTCAGGGCCAAGAGAACGATCGGCTTCTGTACCAGTGGGAGCGTGAGAAACTGGCACATTTCCATTGGTTCGGGGGTGACGGGCGAAGTCTTCATAGATAGCCATTTGTTCGGGGGTTAATCCACGCATTCCATCAACCAGGCGGTAGGGATCCGGAATAGCGGAGGCCCAGCGATCCAAGGGGCGTGATGCAAAAGGCTCCATGGGCTTCTGAGCCCGACGCACACGACGGGCTTCAAACTCGGATTCCAAGATTTCTTCAATCTCAGGAACTGCACGATCTTCGGCCTGCTTTTCGATGACACTGCACCCAAGATCCACGTTGGAGTTCACACACATCAGAAGAGTTCCTTCCGGAAGATTGTGCGATGATTCAGCAGATAGTTGGCGCATGTAATTGGTAAAGGTAGCACGCAGGGGATCTTTGCAAGTTACCAAGGCAAGACTTCCAGCAGTTGACTTCACCATGTTGATGGCAGACGTACGCAGCTTAGCCTCGTCTGGCTCAATGGAAAAGTCTTTGAGAATCATTTGCTGGGTCGAGATGGCAGCTATCGTAACAGACCGGTCAACTACTGGCTGAATGATATCTGCAATCGATCGTGTGAGAGCAGTCCGCACAAGCTCATGAAGGCGAGTAGGAGTAATCACCATCTCATTTGTGGGTGGGATCTGCAGCTGCGTGCTGATGTCGGGAAGCTCCAATACTACCGGTTGGGTTGTCAATCCAATAGGTACGCCAACACCATTAACACCGACACCATTGATTGGGAGACCATCGTAACCATCAGATCTATCAGGCAATATCCGATCAACGGAAGGCTCAGGTGGCGAGGGCCGTTGCAAAATTCCGTCCGGGGGCTTGATACTGCGATGATCAAGGTTAAGCCCTTTACAAAGAACTTCGATCTCGAATTTGAGATTCAATTTGATTGAGGCCTCGTGGTAAATCGCAATGAGAAGATGGATGATATCCATGAGCCAAGGGTTTGGAGGCTTGAATACATTGGATGAGGCACCCTGGATCAAGACCTTGCAAACAAAAGGGATCACGATCGCCAAACGGTCAGTGTCGTGAGCTTCGAGAAGAAGTTGCTTGAAAGCAATGTTCTTATGTTTAACGGGCTTGTCACGAGCCAATGTCAAGAGACCCAGCCACCCAGCAAGATTCTTCAAATGCCCACGCTCAGTGGCATTGATCTTGGTAGACTCAGAGTTGAGCAAACGAGACACACTGTAGTATGTCTCCCGCAAAACCTCCGACCACAAGCTTTGATGATCCAGGATCTTGACCAGATCCAGATACAAGCCATGATAGTTCGGTTGCATTTTGGCGCGCTCTTCCACAAGATGACCCGCGAACCATTGTAGATACCTGTGCTCCAGGATCTGATGAATATCACTAGAGGTTCCAGCAAGCTTTTCCCTTGTGACATTGTTCAGGAGAAACTGGATCTTATCTTGCTGCTTGGGATCCGGGTCCTCATACACAACGCCGGTTGGAGGTGGGTCAACATGAATAGAAGAAAAGGGCTGGGTGAGCTGACGAATGGACGATGAGCTGAATAAAAGACTGCCTTCTCCGTTTTCGGGATACCCGGTATTCACACCAGTATCCTGACCATGATGTGGGCTTTCTTCGAGGAACAACAAGGCATCCCGCAATTTAGGCCAGTTTTCAGAGGAACGAAGATTGGTGATGCCGGCGAGTTGATGAGCAAAGGCAGGCCATTCGCGGAAGCGGGGACTGATGGTCTGAAGAGCTTGGAATCCAAACTTGAACATGGCCTTGTCTGATGGATAGTCACGGACAGCTTCAAGAATCATATGGAGCCCGATTTTGAGAGGAAGGCCGGATATCAACTTGTGGGAAATGATACCCCCAAAAAGAACTGCGGTTGTGGCGAGGGCTTCAACAGGGTAGTCTTTGTAGTGAGCAAACTCGTCGAAAAGGCCATGAATCATGCAGGCAAAAACATCCTGATCAAGAGGATTCTGTGATGTTTTGTATGCGCGCAAGATGTCAACAATCTCACGAACTTCGACCTCGGCCCCATACATCTTCTTGTAATGAATTTCCATCCTGTTGTTCGCCTCGAGGGGAAGTTCGTTGCCCTTTTCGCCATTACTGTCAATGACATCATCAAACCCTTCGCCGTAGTTGATAAGGCGCGGATAAACAGTGATGCAAGCCCGCTGAGTTCGAATTGATGTGGGGGTTGGGTTACCAGCAAGGAATTCGTCGATGATATTGAACAACGCATAAACAGTCTTGACCTGCAAAGACGTGCTGCCAGAAGCCGCTTGTGCATTCTGAGCCCCTTCGAAATTCGCCTTGATGATGAGGAACTGCATCAGGTTGTTGGCCATTTCTGCACTGTTGTCGAGATGACGTTGAGCCCATACATTGAGGTCAAGTCGCCCTTTGGAATGTGCGAGGGCGGCAAGATCAATGCCAAACCCATTCTCAATGTGAACGAGCTCGTCCAACCAGCCATGATTGACAGCGTGCTCAAAAATGAGAGTAAGATCCGCAGGACTTGCGGCGTGAGCATCAATTAGACGCCGAACAACCCATTCGCGATCTTTTCTCCACAGGCTTTCCAACACAAAGTCCGCCTGCTGAGAACGCTTGTAGAAAAAGTTGTCAAACAGTGAACCGAGTGTCTCAACTGCCATGGCAGGCCAAGGCTTCGGAACTCCAAAGGCGGACACAACGAAAAGATCAAGATTGGGAATGACCACTTCCTGAAAGAGTCTCTTTGCTTCGGTGCTCTGAGAAGCATGCAAGGAGTTCAAAGCAGCATGGAACACGGCAGACAATGCAGATGCAGAGACAAGCGGATGTTTGATAGCATAGGCTGCTCTCTCTTGAACAGGAATTGGACAGTCCGAGTAAATATCCATGCTGATTGTGGGCACAAGGCGGGGAATGGTCATTGCATCCAGACTCTCGGGAGTCAAGCTCGCAAAGGCACACACGAAAGACAAGTTTGCCTCGGGGTTTTCCCAACCCTCGCCCCATATCTGTTGGAGATCAAGTGGCGGATCGATGGAAGAATCCTGGGCAATTGGAAGAAGAGCCCTATACAAGACTAGGAATTGTCTTGACGATATACGAGCGGCTTTGTGGTCGAAGTAGGACGGAATTTCTGACCAACAAAAGGCAGGCGGTACAACCTTGCGTAGGGATGCGATGAGAACAGTAGGTCTGAACTCCGGGTTACGGCTGATTGAAGCATAGAGCAGGGCAATAGAAACTTGGGCTTCGCTAGGATGTACGTTTTGCGGTCGATTCCGCAAAAGGCGGATGCAGGACGTCTCATCTTTAGTGAAATCAGCCCCTGTTTTCTGCATATAGAGGGCAAGTGCGTTTGGAGCTGTGTCGGCCAACAATCGAGCAAGATCCAGAGCGGCCAAAACCTCCGACGGGGGAGCTTGGCCACTCGGCGCATCAATATATCTCTTAAGAACTTTCTGTGCAAGATCACTCTTGGACATGGCGTTAAAGTTGGGAGGCGGGTATTGAATGAATCGGTCCAGGATAAGAGATATGAAGTCCGGGGTGAGATGTTTGTGGTGAGGACCATCAGGCCGTGACAGCATTTCAGCAAACGTTGCGAAGTTCGCTGACAGAATAGCGTCCACTATTAGAATGGTATATTAGTAACATGAACAGTTCTGCTAACTGCTCGTGGTGAGAACATACCTTTGGTTTTCAGGTCTGAACGTGGTCCAAGTTTGAAAGCCAGACCGAGGATTGTCTTCTCCAGAGGGTCCAATTTGAAGTGATCCATGAAGGTTGAGAGATCAAAATCTCGAAAAATGTCTTCAGAGCCGGTTTCTATCGCTTCGGCAATCTTCCGGGCCTGGTCAGGGAGTATGGCAATTCTGGCCATTTCATCACTAATAAGTTGATAATTGCCTGAGATCGTTGACGGCGTTGACCGGTTCAGTCCCGGGAATATTTGGGAGGCATTTCCAGCTATGAGCCTGGCGAAGTATTTTGAAAAGACCTCCATCCCGTTTTCATCTACCAGCTACAAGGAATATTGTTAGTATCAAGATGCACATCTTGACAAACGCTAGGCATGTTGCAATCATCAGGTATACCTTTCGGAGTTGATCAACTTGGGAAACCCACTTGCTTCTATCTCTATCGTCCTTCAGAGCGCCGAGAAGTAGGTAAACCTGGGCAACGACGATCTTAGTCAAGGAGTTGTTCCCGGTTGGACTGTTGATATTGGGACTGGCTCCCGCACTGATGATTCCGGCCTGTGAGATAGAAAGTCGAGGCGAGTGACTGGTTCCTGTCTGTAGGGAGTGCGCAGAAGGAGTTGGAGAAAACGATCCACCCCTTGGTTGTGGTACCATGAGGTTATTATGGACGTCAAAGTGGAGCTGGGCGATGTGGCGCGAGGCTGCCAAAGAATGGCAGAGCGACTATCAAATAGATTTAGTGTTGCTCGTAACGGGATGTTTGCTGGCGTGGTCGAGTTTGGATCCGTTGCGCGAGTGACAATTGTAATGAACGGGAGGGGGATTGTCGGGTGATTTGTCAAGGTGTCTGTCGTTACTAGAAATCGAGAAACCTCAAAGCTACAGAATTATCGAGGTCAGAGCTGGGTAGAGGCTAATAGAAACCCTGAGTTCTGAAGAGATGGCTCCAGGGTCGACTTTGGGGGGGTGGAAGCTTTTGACGGATAGACAGCAGCAAGGCTGAATATCAGGGAAGGCTGAGCGGGGGGGCGGTTTGAGGTTGATGTAAAGTATAAAGAGGTTGTGTACAGTTAGGATATCTCAGGGTACGAGAGGACCTAAAAGCGGAAAATGAATATGAAAATGCCCGGCAGCACAAACAAGCAAGTAAACAGATAAAAATCGGTAAGGCGACGTAGTTCGGCTTCAAGCCTCCAAGTAGTTAAACACGATGCAAAATGCAATAGGTGGCTTGGATTGATATTTCAAAGCGGGAAAATGAGAAAACAAGGGTCGTAAGGGTCGAACTCAAGTGCCTACCAAGCAACTCCAAACGTACAAGCAGCGCCCGAAGTTTGGCAGGTTCTTCTTACCAGACTGGTCTTTGCTGACAGACTTCAAGATCCACAATTCCGGGGCAGTAGCTATATGTCACGTGTGTACATCACGTGCTCGTGCTCTACCATTCCAAGCTCGCGAGACGCCAACTGCAAGATTAAGGCAGCCAGAGAAAGAAGAGCTAAGCTATGTGACACGTTGCCCTGCCAACCATATTCTTATTCTCAATGTTACTTGCTTGATTGTATGCAAAGACATGACATGACATTCATAAGCTAAGCTGGACATAAATCTGGTGGAGTAAAATGACGCCCTGTTGAATGGATCTCTGATTTACTTCCTTGCCAGATACACCAACAACAACCATCGTCAAATCTTTATATTCCTCGCTATAGCATTCAGATATCTGTCTCCATCAACTGTACCTATTCACCTCTGTCATTATATTCCACAAGAGTTGAGCCTTGATCCCGCTTCGTCACCGCTTTTTGTTCAGATTCAGGAATGATGCCAGCCATTGTGGGAGATGTGCCCGCAGTGGCACTTTCTTGTAAGGACTTGAACACAGTATGCCGTCAATTGAATCATGGGAATTGCTCTAACATCATGAACGTCTAGTTGCGAACAACTTTTGGGGAAAAGAAGATGCCGGTGTTGGCCCCCTCTTACTTCGTATGCATGCAGCAAAGCAGACGTGCGATGAACTGAAGGCCTTTTATACAGGTAAGCAATTATGGAGGATATGAGGAGCTTCAAAAGACACTAATATTCTGGTTCGGATAGCACGTGCTTCAATCGAAGATGAATATGCCCGACGTCTTCTATCACTCTGTAAAAAGCCGCTCGGTTCTCAGGAGACTGGTGGTCTCAAACTCTCGATGGACACACTGAGAGGGGAGGTTGAGGCCATGGCTAAACAGCATCAGAATATTGCGGCACAGATGAAGAGCGAGCTTGAAGAGCCACTTTCCGCCTTTTCTGGCGCTATGAAAGAGCGTCGAAAGATAGTCCAGAATGGAGTCGAGAAGCTGCTCAAGACCAAGATGCAACAAACCCAACACGTCAACAAGGTACGTTCAAGCTCGCATGCTCAGCAATAGCCAGTACTAATGAACGCAAAACTTTCGAAACAGACCAGAGATAGGTATGAGCAAGAATGTCTCAAGATCAAAGGTTATCTTGCCCAAGGCCATATGGTTATGGGACAGGAAGAACGCAAAAACAAAGCCAAATTAGAGAAGACCCAGATTGCTCTCGCAGCATCGAATTCCGAGTACGAAACCGCCGTCAGGGTTCTGGAAGAAACCACTGCTCGCTGGAACCGAGAATGGAAATCTGCAGCGGATAAGTTTCAAGATCTTGAGGAGGAAAGACTGGACTTCACCAAAAGCAGTCTCTGGGCATTTGCCAACATTGCCTCTACTGTTTGTGTGACAGACGACGCCTCCTGTGAAAAGATACGCCTGTCTTTGGAAAAGATGGATGTGGAAAAAGACATTGTGTCCTTCATCACAGAAAGAGGCACTGGTCAGGAAATCCCAGATCCACCAAAGTACATCAATTTCCGCAGAGGAGATGTGGACTTGACCTCGGAAACATCTGAAGATGAAAACTACTCCGTTGCTCAATTTCCCCGGAGTATCAATCCAGCCTTCAGAACATCCTCCCCACAACCGTCCACCTACGAATCTCATCACGAACCACGTGCCATAGCCTCCAATGAAAACAGGGAAACCCAATTGGAGCCCTTTTCGGTACGTACAAAAATATGACAGCATCACAACACCAGTCGGCAACTTCTTCCGGCAACACTTGATGTGGTACTAATAGTTGAGAGTTTCCCCAGCTACGACAAGACAAGCAACTCCTGTCTACGTCAACTACTTCACCCCAGGCCATCGTCCAATCGTCTCCTGTCGTCCAACCTACCCAACATCAACAACATCAAGGATCCGTGCTTTCTCAATCACCAGGTCAAGTCCAGTCACAAATCCGCGATTCGTCTCAGTTTCAATCCCAACAACGCACTGTGGTTCAAATACCCGAAGTTCCTCAACAAGCAACTTCAGGAGTCAAGGTAACAAACGTGCCTCAAGATCCCCACCCCGTGGCTGGCACAATGGATATGGGTAGGGCTGGGCCACCCTCGGATTTTGGTTCGGATGTTGGCCATATTCGTTCGTCCAGCCATGACTCTCAAAATCACAACGAGCACCCAAATCCCGTTTCTTTCCCTGCTATCGAGTCTACCAGTGTCTTGGCATCGCCTACGAAACAAGAAGGTCATGCTGTTGGTACAGGTACCTCAGACACAGAAAAACGGATCATGAAGAAACGTAGTGGTTTCTTTCAAAGTCATAGTCCATTCAGAAGAAAGAGCACAAGGGATAAAGATGCAATCTCGCAGCCACCTCATCCTCATCCCCCTCAGCAACAAATCATACCCCAGCATCAGAATTCACAATCTGACCAATCACAGCGAGCTTCCACTGGCCAGACATATACCCCGCCACAGCAACACGTCCAACAACACATCCAGCAACCACCTCCTCAAGCCATTGCCCAACCTCCAGTGGATATGAAAGCGACTTCCATGGCAAGCCGTGGTACCTGGAATCAATCATCGAGCCAAGGCCCGAAACAACCGAACACATATGTCCATCAAGTTGTGTCTCAGAGTCAACATCAAGCCCACCTACCACCGCCTTCTCGGCTGATTACATCTGGTAGAGATGCTAGTCCTGACCCTATTGAGGCCAATGCCACTTTGGCTCTCGGGGTTGGTCCGAATGTTTTACCTGTATCGGCTGAGGCTGGGAGAAACAAGGGAAATCCTTCGTCCATGAAGGACGATGGTGATCCGATTGCCATGGCACTGGCCGAGCTGAAAGACGTGTCCACAAATGTTAAACAGTCATCCAGCCGGGTATCCGTTGACCGCTACGCAGGTATTGCAACGCCTGGTCCAGGATTCTCGGCCAACAGCTCAGTTCAAGCTGCCAAACGTGGCACCCCTCCTCCCTCATATGACCAACAAGTCCAGCGTCTTGGCGCGCCTCCGCCGGCGCATACCGCAAAGGCTATGAAGGAAGCGTCAGAGAAGTTTGCAGGGCAGACCCGCAGCATGTTCGGGGAGCCAAACAATTATTCATCGTCGTCACTTCCTCGTACAGGTACTCGGCATGTAAATCGGGGAAGTGGGGACAGCGGTTCTGCATCCCCTGCACCTTTGCAAAATCCCTCTCGTGTGGGGGATAACAGAAGGTCTTCGCACCGGTCTATGTCACCTAGTCCCCAGGCAGGACATCACCAAGTTCGCTCAAGCTCTCGAGTCAGCATGCACAATAATAGCATGAATAAGCGAGGTTCAGACCAGTCCTACTACCGTCCCGATACTCGGAACGGGCCTGTCGATCAATCTTCACAAAGCCGGCCCGGAAGCGGTCATATTGGCGGAGACATGAGCATGCAACTCGCATCACCATCCGATGTAGATTATGGGATGCAGCTTGAACGTGCAGGTAGTCGCCCTGCGAGTCGCCCTGGAACGAGCAACAGCTCGCGCGCAATGGGCTTCTACGATGGCACGAATCAAGGTAGTCTCCGGCCACGCAGCAAAAGCTTTGCAGACCCATCCAGACAATATTCGCGTGATGGCCGCCCTATTCTTCATCTTGGTAAGTATCAAACTTGTTCTTTGTGGAAAATATCAAGCCAGCTAACTGTATTTCTTTGCAGCCCGTGCAATGTACATGTACCAAGCTGCAATTCCTGAGGAGCTTGGTTTCAGCAAAGGCGATACTCTAGCTATTCTTAAGCACCAAGACGATGGCTGGTGGGAAGCTGAAGTCCATGGTGCGGCGGGCCGAGTCGGGCTAGTTCCAAGCAACTACCTCCAGACAATTTAATCTGTAAGATTGAGATGTTTAGGTGAACCAACTATTGGGTTTCAGATTGACTTAGTAGTATCATGTTTTCCTTCTGTTTTGCTCACTATTGTTGTGATTTCTAGCATGTTTGTATGCCTCTTTAGTCGACTAGCTAGCTAGTCTACTTAGTGATATTACATCCCTCCTATATCACTATTACCTTATCTAGGCCTTAGCTTCCCTTACTCTATAATAGTCCTTGATTGTTTAGTAGTCAAATTTGATCGAATAGAGGAAATCTATCGAGTTCAAGTCGTACTAAGGTTAAATTTAATATAAATATTTTTTATGTTTCTAGTAATATATGTCGTGTAATCAACATTAAGTACTATAGTCTAAGGTATATGAGAAAGTACTTACATATACATATATTTATATATATATATATATATACTAAACCTATCTAACTAGGACATACTATTATGATAGAATATTTCTAGCCCTAAGACTATATATATATATATTTAAATCTATAAGAAGGATCTAACTCTTCTTCTCTTTTTTTCTTATAGGTTATTCTATATACTAAGCCTTAATCCCTCCTCTAAACTATAATATAGCTATGACCCTAATAATATGTACTTAGCTAAGTACATATCTTTCTTACTTGATTAAGCAGACTCCTCTACTCTACCTATAGATAGGTTATTGCCAAAAATTACAATTCTCATATCTATAAAATCCACAAATTTTAGCCCCAATCTATAACCTCCAAACAAGCTAGTAAGTTCATTATCTACCTTCATAACAGTCAATATAACAACTCGGCAAACGATACTCCAGACATTTTTCCCTAAAAAAAAACACAAACATATCTGCGTCCTTGCTAAAATTAATTAGGGCTATCCCAACATGATACACCGTGTTTTTCGAATGGCGACATCGCGAACAGCGGCCAAAGGGATGCTTAATGTGAGCATACTGGCCACAAGCTACACAATTACATTTTTCCTTTCTGCTCTTGCAGTCGCCCTCTTCCATGCGAAATATGTGCCAGACCATTCCATAACTTGGCCTATCTACTTGCAATATGGGTTCGCTGTCTCCCTATCCCACAGAGACTTCTTCGTCTCTGCCCCCCCTTCACACACGTCAACTATATACATACTAACATATTTCTCTCTATTCCTCTCTTTCGAGCTCAACAGTCAAGGAACCAACCCGTTCAGCCTCACAGTTCTGAATGATAAACTACCCAGTACGGACCAGGACTATGATGTCTCTGTCTTGCTTTCACTTCCAGCTGCACAGGAAAACATGAACCTAGGCAATTTCATGATTGAGCTCTTGATGTTATCATCTTCAACCTCTGAGGACCAAGCAAATATGTTAAATGATGCAACAAGCCCGTCGCTGTCATCCCTGACACTTGCCAAAAGTCTTCCCCAAGATTCTCTCTTGTTCAAATCCAGGCGACCTGCCTTGATACCTCACCAAGATCCCCTCGTCGCCATAGTTAGACGAATGATGCTTCTGCCCTGGTACATCGTGAGCGGTTCCAGGAGTCGCATGGTGATTGAGACAACGCTTGCTGAAAGGGTTCAATTCCCCAGTCGGGCACAGCTTCCAAAGGCCATGTTTGTTGATATTCAAGCCGGCCAGTCAATCCAAACCTACTCGGCAGCGATTAAATTTGTGGCCAAGATGCATGGACTTCGCTACTTGATGTACCACTATCGAGCCATATGTTATGTCGTCTTGACAAGCCTTTTCTGGGCTTCTTCTATGGGCTTCATGACTGTTACATGGTTTGTTTGGGTTGCGCTCACCAAACTATCCCCCCAAGGACCCCCCAGTAATCCAAGTGGTCAAAGGTTCGCATTCGATTGCAAGCGTGGGGCATTGAGAGACAACGGCCGGCCATATCCTCCGATAAAGCAGGAAGAAGAAGACAGTGGATATGAGGCGCTGACAGAAACGCGTCCATGTGCAGCGAGCAGCCTTGTAGCGAACCAAGTCAGAAAAAAGCAGGAAAAACACGGCCACGTCAAGATCAAAGTCGAGAGTGACGGCGAAGGGACACAAAGGGATACTCAGAGAGACAATGACAAGACATGTAATGCAGTCGAATGCAAGCCCGATGAGTCAAAGCTCAAAGAGATACGGCCTTCCGATACCAGCCCCGAACCAACGGCTATGAGCAATGGATGGCGCCACAGCGACGATGGTTTAGCAGTACGTCATCGCTCACATTAGGACAAATAAAGAGTTATTGGGGTTCGCCTTTTAACCCTTATATATCACTTTCTGAATTCATGACAATTCCTGCATTATTCTATAGATGACCCTGCCCTAAGTCGGTGGAAGACCAACTCCCTACATTGCATTTTACAATCATATTTCCTCCCTGTCATTGGAGGTTAATTATATACATTGTTTTGGAACCTTTCTTTCTTTCTTCTTATAAACAACTGTTGTGTTTTGCAAAACTCTGCCTGCAAAAATTGGAGGGGAGAAACCCGCGCCAAAAAAAAAAAAACTATACATGAAGAACAGGAATAAGAACAATTGAAGAACAAAAACAAGCCACGTACTAAACAATCAAAAAAGCAATTGCTACTGAGCTACCCCAATCCCATAACTCGAGCTTGAGCAGCAAGAATAAAGGAGACGAAAATAGATAAGCTACAGGTCTCCACACCTCTACTGTCGAGCCTTATCCAAGAAGGCTACTCAAGATAACCGCCAATAACCACCAGTAAAACACGCCCACTTGACTCGAACAGATCACTCACAGTTAATTAGACTCAGTTAAAAATGTCTGTCAAGTTTTACTTGCTATTGGTTCTTCTCCTTTATACATTAAACTTCGCGTCCCATCATCGAGTAAACGAACAATCTACTACAAAATCAATGTTGATAGACAATAATTCCCTACTCGGTTCGATTGGTTTGCAACTTTTCCAGTATAGGTTTTATCATACTGACTAGATATGTACTTGCAGATGCACTGCTGGAACTACCTTGGCCATGTGATCTGTGGCTCTTAGTCTTTTGTCCTAAATCTTATTCTCTCTTTAAATCTGCCGGATTTCAAGCTGGAAGAAACTTGTCGTCCTTGTAAACACAAAAATAAAAACAAAGCACAAAACGCACGCACACGCACCAGTTGTCATCTTATTATCACCGCGATCATCCATCATCGCCAGTATAACTACAACCAACCTTGCTCTTCTTTCCTACACACATAGATAGAATCAACGTTACCCGCTCCTGGCAACCACGACAAATCCACCCACAGCTGGACCCAGCTTGAAATCTTGCTTCGTAACCTAATTCTCTTTTTTTTCTTTCTCAATTTTTAAAAAAAAAACCTTCGCTCTCTGTTTCTTGACCAACATTTGGAGTGCAAAACAGTGCACTGCAATCTTCAATCTCCACTACACAACCTGTCAAATTTACCCTTTCGTCTGCTAATTTCAACCCCCCCCCCCCCCAAACACCCAGAATTCCCATTTCTTTCCGAACTATCAAGGAGAACGAGTGCTCATATCCTCTTCTCCCCATCGCTAGAATGCCGTGCTTCAAAGGCATAGCTGTTAGTATTCACGCCAATGGCGCACCAGTCGCTGAACACGGCCTCCAGAAGCAATCTCGGTTTTCTCGAATCAACACCTATATCCCCGTTCCACAGCCAACTTTGACTCCTGGAACCAACAAACCCGAGCCTGCTAGATTTGCCATCTCGATCACGCTGCTTACCCCGGGACTTGCTATCCCCTACTCGACACCTAAATCGACCCCCGACTGTCCCAAACCAAAGCCTCACTTCGTTGGTGGCCCTCCCGGGCTCGGTGGCAGCTCCAAGTCCGCCAGCGTTGTCAGCCCCTACATTCCCGTCACGTCCTCTCCCAACGAGACTATTGCTGCCTATATCTACTTCGATGGTCGTGCTAAGGAAGAGGTTGCTACTCTCCTACGACCAGGTGAAGAGACCTGGGTCAACAGTAGATGGGTACAGGTTCCTGTGTCTGAAGGCGGTGGCCTGGCCGAGCGAGAATTTCTCTTCCGTGAAGTTGGCCTTGAGCGGTGGTTAAACGGTCTCGATCTCAAGGGACACGATGCTGCTGAGAAGCTCCAGCGTCGCCGTGAAAAGTTTGAAGCCCGCCGCAAGCGCGACAAGTCCCGACAGAATTCTGTAAGCAATGGCCATAGAGAAACTCTTCGTTATGGGGCGGATGAGTCCGCCCCCTTGGAGGCTGTCCATGACGACGAGCTCTCGATGTCGGATGACGATGATGAACCTCCCGAGGCTACTGGCCAGATTAAAGTTGCCATGTTCAGAGTTTTAGCCTCCGGTGAAATTAGAAAGGGCGAGTATTCACCGCAGTTTGATGCCCACGATGACGACGAGGAGGGCGAGTCTAACCAGGGCGGTGTTGAAGCTGATGTTGAACACACCACAAGCTTCGCCAAACCCAAGACACTGGACCCAAGTACCATCAGCACACAGACCGTGACCGGAATCGATGGTCCTGACAAGCCCTATGCCACATTTACCTTTTTCTATCGTGGCCAGCGTAAGTTTTCCTTAGCGCGACCGGCTACTCTAAACTTTTAACATGTGTTTTGTTCGCTAATAACCTACCTCATCCTCCTCTTCAACAGGCCAGCTACAAAAGATCGGTGTGCTCGGGGCCAAACCAGTCACGGATACTCCCATGGCAGCCAAACGCCGTTCTGGACAGCTAGACTTCAGCACTCTCGGCCCTCTCAAGACCACTGGCACAGTGGGGTTCTCTGCTTTCCGGGAATCGAACACTGATGCCTCTAGACGACGAAAGTCTCGCAAGAAGAGTACTGGAGGCAATGCTCTGAATGATGATAGCGAGGACGAAGATGAAGACAGCCCGATACTCGACAAGATGGAGCATAACGATGATAAGGATTCTTCGGTCGCCCCCGATGATTCTAACTTCGGGGGAGAGCTCACCGACGGAGTTAATCGGATTCGGGTATGTCTAGCTTACTCCATGCTCCCTAACCCGAATGCTTCATTTATGTACAACACAAATCAAGCTCAAGCACTAACCCTTCAATCTTTTTATCAACCAGCTGAAGAGAGCGCACTCAGTGGATCCTGAAAGACCAAACGGATCTTCAACCTCCAACCCCAATGGAGATTCTTTCCGCGGAACGCCTTCTACCACTTCAAAGGGGCTTCTTGACGCTCTCAGTGAGGAGGGCAATGGCGTCATAGGAAGCCCGCTGAAAAAGCATCGGCCATCTGACAATGCGTCGAATGAGATGGCCCCATCACTGTTTTCTGCTTCTGCGGGCCTTGCTGCCATCACTAGCATGAATTCTACGACGGCAGGGCCCCCGACCACTCCTGAGGTAGTGCCGTCTTCTACATCTGTGACTGCTTCATGTGGAACAGCTATGGAGGAAGAAGAACTATAAGTTTATATGTTGTAATCGGGTATTCAAATCAAGGTAGTATATGCTTTGATTCTCTTTTCTTCTACCTCTTTAGTTACTTTGTCTTTTTTTTGCATTTCGTCGGTGATCGTGGTATGTAATAAGGCCTGCTGTATACTACTTTGTCCATATATGGATATGAAAGTCAATCGGTGATGGCTGGGGCAGAGGCTATCAAAAATGGAGTTTATTGGCAAGTTCTCATCGGTCATTATGTGTGTACAACACATGTATCTTTTTATTGCTTTCTTTGTGTTACACGAGAGCACTTCGGGGCTTTCATACTAGCAAGAAAGTTTCGCACTTGTCTATACATACACGCATAGAGGTTTACATATTTAATCAAGCAGTCATATTCATTCCACGTATACTCATGGGAAACATCAAGTTCAACACTCGTCACAGAGTTGCTACATTGTATATTGTATTCGAAATAGTCTAGGGGCTCAGGGGACAGACACATTGCCATGGAAAAATATCGTATCTACCTTTTTTCTTGTCCTACAACGAAATCATCTAGTTTGAAGCCAATATTAGCAGGAAGCCCTAGCTTTCAGGTGACAAAGTAACTTTCAAATGGTATCGCAAGAGAGATCAGATTTTTTTTGGTGATCTTTGGTTCAACATGAAGTTCAGTTGGCCGTTCTTAAGAGCATAGATATATATCATCACGAAAACGAATAGAAAACAAATGGCAGGGAAGAAGAGGTGAGAGTGGGTGTTTAACGTACCGATATAGAGACATTGGAATTTGAAGAGGAATAATATCAACAGATAGTTCAACCCCTTCACTCCTTGAAAATTTGGTGATGTGAAAGTACTAGAGCTGTGTTCAAACTGAAAAGGAAAAAGGAAAAAGGAAAAAGGAAAAGGAAAAACTTTTAAAGCTGGATATGTAAATATCCAGCACCCCACCATTTATGAGATTATCCGAAAGGTCCTGTCTGAGCTTTCTGTTATCTGGGATAACTGGATAATTCTCTTGCACTGTATGAAGCACGGTGCTGCCTTCTTCTAGTGGATTCTGTGGATAAGGGATTTTACTGCAGCAACCCCGCCAAAGGCAAAACGATCTGGCAGTAAATGCAAATTGGTTCGATAGGTCATTGTCGTCCCTTTTTGTCTGTAACTGCGCGTTTGCTTCTTCTCTTTTTCTTCCTCCTCCCAGCAAGCTTCTTAGACAAAAACATTCAGCTATTAGATCTGATAGCAACCCGAACTTCACGATGGCTACCGGTAAGTTATCCCCATAGTTCAGTCCTTATACCATTATGCTTGAATCAAACTATTGTTTACCCCGACTTCTCTTGTCGCGTGGTCGGACATCCCCGCAACGATCGTCTCTCAACCCGTTGTTGTTGTTGTTGTTGTTGCAGAAATGCCGCTGTATCTAACGGACAAGCCTCTCGCATGCGGATGTAATCTACGTGCCGCTTGTATTTTCTTTTATCACATTTGCAAAATATTCATACTGACCCTTTGTACAAATAGACTACGAAGAAGTGGCGAGTACGTATTTTCATCGCCGTCTCAACCTCTACATCTCGACTGCTGTCTGCCCTTTTCGGGCGCATATACCCCAACAGAATCCAAATAACTGCGCGCTCAAGTTCACTCTTTGAATCACACTAACAACACTCTATAGAGCAATTCGTTACCTACTACTATGAAACCTTCAGCACGAACCGCAAGAATCTGGTTACTCTCTACGTACGATTCACCGCCGAGCTACCATATGAATCACGATTTGCTAACATTGGGACATTTTCAGCGCGAAAACTCCATGCTGACCTTTGAATCTGCTTCCACTCTTGGTGCTGCCAACATTACGGAGAAGCTGGCGGTAGGTTAAACGATCACCGTTTACCGTGTCCTCTGTAATGCCTAAACTAACTCATTAACCCAGGGTCTGCCTTTTGAAGAGGTCAAGCACGTTGTCAATACCATTGATTCTCAGCCTACCGTTCAGGATGGTGTTCTCGTCATGGTCACCGGCCAACTGCTGGTAAGTACGATTGTTTCATGCCAACGTTGCTCAATAACTGACATGCTGAACTTGCTGTATAGGTTGACAAGGAACAGCGCCCCATGAACTACAGCCAGACCTTCCAGCTCATGAAGGACGCCTCTGGTGGCTACTTCGTTTTCAACGATATATTTAAGCTGGTCTATGGCTAGGCGACACGCTTCATCCATCCTCTGGGAACTCTGAAATAAATAATAACACACACACTGTGCCACCGCCAATTTTCCGTCTCTGTTCAATTGTCTGATGATATTCCTTCTTTCACACGCCAGCCAAAAGGTGACGTATTAACTCTTTTATGGACCGCGTTTGAAATACGAGAGATGCTTGTGCGTTTTGACGACTATAATGATATCATGACCTCGACCCTTCAATATATACCATATATACCAAACACCAAGCTCATTATGTACGTCATTAATTAACTACCGTACACCACATGAAGGTAAATGTGATATACCCGGAAAACTTGTTTACAATTTTGCTGTCCAACAGTAGTTATCATGACTTCAGACAGGGCTGGGAACAACTTTGACTAACAATGAATATACCAAAGCTAGGGTTAACCTACCCCCACTCTACCTTCTTACTCAACCCAGGTATGTTCCTCAAAAAATATGTGGTGCAAGTTCACTTTATGCATGAATAAATTCGTGCTGATTTTGCATCATCCAAGAGAAACCAGACACGTATCTGTCGCGCCATCACGGGTTGCAGCGATGACAGTTCTGTCACTATCAACTGTATTTTGAACTGAAGAGAATCGCACAAACAAGCAAAGGAAAGGTTGAGCAGAGAAGACGAGAACTTTTTTTTGTATGACTAGATGTACAAATACAGAGAGGACACGGAATAGGTGAGACAGTGGTAAAAACACCACTCATAAGATTCCATTTGCGCCAATGCCAATCCACACGTGTAAATCCTTCCCAAAAATGACAATGTTAACAAGACAAGATACAGCTATCCTGCAGATGCTATTAACGAAGACCGCTGTTATTCCGTGTTCCAGCCCCGATTTTTCTTTTTTTAATCTTGATGGACGAATGTCTTGTTTAGACCTTCAGAGAGTTCTCCAGGGCCTTGCGCTTCTTCTCAATGCGCTTGACGGCCTTGTCACCCATGATACCACCACCCCACTGCTTACGGGCAGCCTCGTTCTTCTCAAGGTAGCCCTCCTTGACAGCGGAGATAAGCTTGGACAGCTCGTTCTTGTCCTCAGCGCGGACCTCGGTCAGGGCCAGAACAGCAGCAGTCTGTTAAGCCTGTTAGCAAGAAACTAAATGGATGGCGAATTTTCAGTAATACTCGACTTGACATACCTTCTTGTGGACAACGGTACCGAGACGAGCCTTGCCCTTGATGATAGCGTAGGGGATTCCCATCTTGCGGCACAGAGCAGGCAGGAAAACAACCAGCTCAATAGGGTCAACATCGTTGGGGATCAGAACGAGAGAGGCCTTCTTGTTCTCAATCAGACCAACAACGTGGTTGAGACCGTACTTGACAACGTAGGGCTTCTTGGAGACATCCTCCTTCTTCTTGCCCTCCTTGATGGCGGTAGCCTCCTTGAGAAGACGCTCCTTCTTCTCAGCAGCGGTCTCAGGGCGGTACTTGTTCAGCAGCTTGAAAGCCTGGGCGGCAGTGTTGCGGTCCAGAACCTGCTGGAACTGAGCCAGAGCCGGGGGAACCTTGAGGCGAATGCTCAGGACCTTCTTCTGGCGCTGAAGACGAACATACTCGGGCCACTTGATCATGCGCGAGACATTGCGCTTGGGCTGAATGTCCTGACCGATACCGTAGTTGCGGGGGCGCTTCTCGATGAGAGGGTTCTGTAGGAGGATAAATTGTCGTCAGAAACGATACAACTAGATAGAGAATATAGGGAGTATTTACTAACCTTAACGGTCTTCTTGACACCAGATGACTTGACGCCAAAGGGCGCGGGGGCAACCTTCTTTCCGGACTTGGGGGGCTGTCATTGAGAAGAAGACAATTAGCGACTAGGTCTGCTATAAATATCTTCGTTGACTCTAACGAGAACTTGAACGATGCCCATTTTCAGAGCAATCGAACTGAACTCCAGCCGTTATCATCACAAGATCATGGGGTTTAGGCCAAGATCGAGCGGGAAAACACTAGATTATGCCTCTTCTAGAATGCAATAATTTTGTGTATAATAACAAAGCCTCGCCAGCAGGGACTGCCAGACGTAGACAAACAATTTCTCATGTTCATGTAATGCTTACCATTTTGACGGTAATTCGCGATGTGTTGACTGCGGAGTGTAGTTGATTAGGATAAATCGGATTCAATGCAGTTCAAAAAAAGGTTCGCTGGGTGAAAATATCTGGGCCTGAAAATTTTGTGGGACCATGACAGCTCGGTGTGTCGGATCCACATAGGGCTGGCTTGTTTGATATGTGGCGTGCCTAATGTGGCTGAATACCTATAGGTTTGAAGTTCATATACTATGATCACGTGAATGAATTATGACTATGGATTTTCTTTTTACCTTGCTCTAACGGGTAAAGTTCGGATGCGAATGTAGCTACGCAAGAATGATCTGACTTCTGCGTCATCCAACTTCATTCATTTGTTTGTTGACTTGTTTCTCTACATCTCCTTGACATCGATCCCTTTTCTTTTGTCTTTGTATATCTAAGCACTCCGAAAATGCCCCCTCCAACTTGCGCAAGATGCAAGACGGAGCGAGCTGCTGTCAAACGCCCAAAGAACCACGATAAACTCTGCAAAACCTGCTTCATATTTGTCTTCGAAGAAGAAGTACATCATACCATCACATCATCTAATCTTTTCTATCGAGGAGAGCGTATCGCGATTGGTGCTTCAGGTGGAAAGGATTCGACAGTTCTGGCCTCAGTCTTGGAGACACTAAATACCAGACATGATTACGGCCTAGAGTTGGCGTTACTCAGCATTGATGAGGGCATTACAGGCTACCGAGATGATTCTTTGGAAACCGTCAAGCAGAATGCTATCGACTATAACATGCCACTCACGATTGTTGGATATGGAGAGCTATATGGCTGGACCATGGATCAAGTGGTGGATGTGATTGGAAAGAAGGGGAACTGTACCTATTGTGGTGTATTCCGTCGCCAGGCGCTTGATCGTGGAGCAAAGCGACTTGGAATCCAGCACATAGTCACTGGTCATAACGCAGACGATACAGCCGAAACGATCTTGATGAATCTTCTTCGGGCCGATGTCCCCCGTCTTTCGAGAAGCACCAGCATAGTGACAGGTACCGGGACAGAGGATGTTAAGCGGAGCAAACCCTTGAAGTACTGCTACGAAAAGGAGATTGTGCTCTACGCGCATTACAAAAAGCTTCTGTATTTTAGCACAGAGTGCTTGTATAGTCCGGAAGCATTTAGAGGTACTGCTCGCGCGCTTATCAAGAACCTAGAGAAAGTCCGTCCATGCGCGATCTTGGATATAGTGCGGAGCGGAGAGGATATGGCAAGATTGGTTGGGGGGGGAGTTGAATCTGGTTTTCAATCGATAAGCTCCGGGGCTACAACTGAAGCTAGCAGTACATGTAACCACAAGACTGAGGGTGATACTCCTGTCCCCTCCGCAGTCAAGGCTCAAGGTAGTGTTGGCGAACATCCTCCGGGCTACCATCGGTCTTTGGCACCCACTACATCGTCATCTTCTGGGAAGCGGTATACACCATCTCAGCAAACTGCCAAGCGGTGTACGAGATGTGGCTTCCTTTCGAGCCAAAGCATCTGTCAAGCTTGTATGCTGTTGGAGGGCTTAAACAAAGCACGAGAATCAGTTGACAAATGAAATAATGGAGTTATCGAAGACGAATTCTACATTATGTATACATGTCACAAGAACATTGTTTTTGTTCCAGAACAAAGGGCAGGTTAGTGCTGAGCTATATTGCTTGTCAAAGACAAGCTGCTTGAATCTGTATTTCGATGTAATCTGTATATGTATGTATGTCCAAGTACCGACTCTTTAAGAGAGGCAGGGTACTAGTAAAAGGCAAAAGGTAGGTGTATCAAAGTCGTGGTTGAACCTAGGTAGAGAACGGTTAGTTAGATGCAAGGTTGAGGTGTATCAAGCTTCGGACAGTTGCAATACCCTCCATGGATTGTTCAGTTCAAAGCCCGGGGGCGCCTTATAATCATCAGTCTGGCCTCTGAGATTTCCAGTGAGTCGTTTATCTCTATCCATCACTGTAGGGTTGTTTGTCAGTCATCTGGAACACCCGAAAATTCACTTTTGCTGTTGTTGGTAGAGAGAGTATCGAAGCCAACCTACTTTGCTGTAGACACAATGTTAGCAAACACAAGAACTTATAAAGTGATGAAGGCATGACCATGACTTACTCTATCCCAATCATCCAGCGCCCATCGCGGAGCTTTCCAGCCGTTCTGCCAATACTTCACGGCACCTAGGCCAGCACCAGTGACGCCGAACATCTAACAGGAGCGAGCGGTTAACTTGGTGATTGAGCGTAGTGTAGAGTATACTTTGAGAAAACTAACCACTGTGATGATTCCATAAGGAATAAGAGCCTCGAAGGGGACGGGCATTTCAACAATAGTACTCTTTGATCAAGACAAGAATAATGACGTGATGCACGATTCACTGGGGTTGAAGATGGAAAGTAATTGGGTGGTTTCCTGAATTCCAAGCAGCTCTGGCACAAGTGGGTCTTTGAGGACCAAGGTCACCGCAAGGCTGTTGTGTCGCACTCAACACGACCCACTCTTTTCTTACTAATTGTCCGACAATACATGGAGCTGGTTGTTGGAAGTGGAGTGAAATAAACACGGGGAGTACAACATGCGGGCGCGTCACTCTCGGATTTGGCGCTTCGGTTTAAGACGTCCTCAATCAGGGTCAGATGCATATATCTATCTATCTACAACCCTTTCCCTAGAAACTAGTTATCGACCACCGCCCATTTCATCGAAGTAACGCTTACAGCATGGATCTCAATATTTCACGAAGCTAATACTGCCTTTACTTCTGATTGGAAATTTCAGCAGTACCATTTTGCGTATCGTCATGGTGCATCCCGCAGCCTTAACCGAAGAGGACCTACAGAAAAGCGCTGCCCTTTCTGAACCCGAGTCTTCACCCCGTGTATCAACAATCGTTCCACGCCTCCACGAAAGCTACAATGAGGCCGAAGACATAAAAATGACGAACGATATGGCTAAATGCACCTCTGCTGAAGATGACAACGCCCACCACACAGATCAATGCCACGAATCTCTCAAACATCACGACACAGCTATACATATGCACGAAGAACCCTTTCATAACGATAATACCCAACCAAGCCTCAATTCGATTAATACCAGTGAAGATGGCTCTCTGGAAAATGGAGGCATTACTGAAGGGGTCCGGGCAGTAAAACTCCAGCCAGGCGAAAGCGAAGATGAGGACGTGGCTAGCCATTCCTCCGGTGACTCTGACAGCCTGCATAACCAGGATTCTAGTAGCTCTGGAGAATGGGATGCAGCAGAGCATACATCCGACCATGATGCAGAAGATGACGATGGTGAAAGCACTGCTCCTTGCGATTGCCTATACTGCGGAGATGGAAAACATTCCGGCAAGGAAGATCGAGAGTCTTATTTATCCTGTCGCAACTGTGATCGAAGTGGTATGGTTTTTTTTCCGAATTCCCTTTTTTTATTATTATTGTCATTCATATTCTAACCTTACTGTCAACAGCCCACCGAGCATGTATCCCGGAGTCTGGTCCTCTCGAAGCCAAGAGCAGTAAGTTTGAACTGCATACACGTGGTCTTCACTGTTACTCATCATGTACGCAAAAAAAAAATAGATCTTTCGAATTGGAACTGCCCGGATTGCCACGCTTCTAAGCGGAGAACCGCACACGACAGCTTGCCAGAAACAAATCACGGGACCATCTCAGAACCACAGTTATCAAACTTGCAGTCTCGATCAACCTCTAATGCCTGCCTGAGAGAAAATTCTGAAGGGACTTTTGATAACGCAAGATCACTACGGAAGCGCACGTTAACAGCTGCAGACGAAGATGAAGCTGCTTTGACCCTCAGAAAACGTCTACGACAGAATCCTACCGTATCAAGAAGATCACTAGACAACGTCGTTAAAGAGGTTGAACAGTTGCAATCTACGCGCAGTTTGAGGATAAAGAAACATCGACACGTGATTGTGACGCATAAAGGGCCTAAATCGCTGTTGGTCACAATTCGCGTGAAGCCTACTGCCTTGAATCTTATCCTGGCTCAGACCTCCACAGGACATGGTCGTGGGAGACGTGGAGGCAGACAAGCAATGTCGTTTGTTGCATCTTCTGCTGTTACTGAGCCACCGGCAGCTCCCTTCACATACATTTCACAGCCATTTTACTCTTTCTTTGACCGCGAAATCGATGAGGTCAAGGGCAAACCGTATGGTGGGGTTCTCACGGATATTGAAGCTGATACCTCCAGAACCCTTCCTGGTGAAGAAGATCGAAAACGGTTCATGGAAGCCAAATCGACAGCCGAAGCTGAATGGCGTAACCGCATTTTGCAAATGCAACCCGAGATTCACGCACCGACGAAGAAACCAAAAAAGTCCCGAGGCCCCGGCTCACAAATAGAGTGCATTGATTTTGGTGGCTGGGAAATCGATACTTGGTATGCTGCCTCCTATCCCGAAGAGTACAGCTGTAATCGAGTGCTGTATATTTGCGAGTTCTGTCTAAAGTACATGAATTCAGACTATGTTGCCTGGCGTCACAAGCTGAAATGCCCTGCAAAGCACCCACCAGGCGATGAGATTTATCGTCACGAGTCAATATCTGTGTTTGAGGTCGATGGACGAAAACACCCCGTGTATTGCCAGAATCTCTGTCTACTGGCGAAACTCTTCTTGGGCTCTAAAACCTTGTATTATGACGTTGAGCCTTTTCTTTTCTACATTCTTTGCGAGTATGATGAACTGGGCTACCACTTCGTCGGATACTTTTCCAAGGAAAAACGAGCCAGCAGCCAGAACAACGTGAGCTGTATTCTCACACTGCCAATTCACCAGCGGAAGGGTTATGGAAATCTTCTGATAGACTTTTCCTATCTTTTGACCCGTGTCGAACGCAAAACCGGCTCTCCCGAGAAGCCTCTTTCGGATATGGGCTTGGTTTCATATCGAAACTATTGGCGGCTGGTCCTCTGTAGGTTTCTTTTAGACCATCATGGGCCGGACCTCAAACCTAAATCAGGACTAAGCATTCGTCAAATATCGGATGATACTGGGTTGACGGCCGATGATGTTGTGTCTGGACTGGAAGGACTTCGCTGTCTAGTTCGGGACCCCGAATCTCAACTTTATGCTTTTCGGGTAGATCTCAACTACTGCCGAAGTTATGTGGCTAGATGGGAAGCCAAGAAATATGTCACGTTGAAGCCGAGTGCTCTAATCTGGACACCGTACATCATGGGCCGCAGCATTGCGAATACGCTTGACTTGGTACCCAGTTTGAGCCATATCGATGACATCGATGACGATGATGATGAGCAGGCCAAACACGGTGGTCAATCGCAGCCATCGATTGCCCCACAGGATGCCAGTGTGTATCATGGAAATTCCCCGACTCAACTGCAGTTCACGGCACAAAATGATGCTGAACAACAAACTGGGCATACCGACAGTTCAATCAGTATGAACCAAATCATTTCCAGCACTGAATCACCAGCTGTGGGTTTGATGACTGTTCAGCAACACATTGAGGTTAGCGATGATGGCGACTCGAAAAAATGGGATATCCCCTACAATGGAATCCTACCGACACGATTCAGAATATTTCCCTCTACCATGAATGGTCGACGGCTAGAAGCACCCAAGGTGTCAACAGTGAGCGTAGCTTCGGATGTGAGCATTGCTCCCCCTTCCGTGGTAACAAACGATCACAAGCACGTTGCGTCTCCAGCCGTCCAGAAGAAGACGCCCGGTCGGCCTAAAAGGTCCTCTTCTCAGAAACGCAAGGGGGCAGGTAGCGGTACAGGACGTGGTCCAGGTCGCTGGCCCAAAGGAACGAAGAAGTCTGATTATGGCAACGCCGATAGTGGTCCCGGTCTGCCTCCAGGATGGCAGAATGCAGCACAAACTACCGGGCCCTTAGATGATGATATTGAGTTGGTGGTTTCTGACATCCCAAACCAAGATACAAATGTATCTGCATAGCAGCTAGAGCAACCAACGCCGGTGAATGGTGAGGTTCATGAGGGCGAACATCCAAGTCAGCCAGTGTTGCCTAGTGGAAAGTGTACCATCTTCTAACAGAGAATATAGAAGGCCGTGAAGTTGTGTGTGGGGGGAACAGTACTCGGTGAAATGTCGTTTTTTTGTCACTCGTCGATTTCTTTCTTTTGTGCTGATTGTGGGTTGTGGCTTGATGTTTTTTTTTTCACTGTATGACAAACCATGATGTATCATGGCAACATGTTGACTTTTTTCAAAAAAAAAAAAAAAAAGAATTACTGGTGAATGGCATCTGGCTATGGATTGGCAATCGTGTACTTCTTTCTGTAAATGCAAAGTAAAGTAAAAGAACTGTTGTCTGCATGAACATAAGCATAGCAAAGGGTTACCTCAGTGTCTGCCTGCCACCTGCACTATTGTTTGCCCCGGGTAGGCTTGGCCAAGTACGCAAGTACAATCCCATTCCAGACACAGCCACAGATACAGTGTGGCGCACAGTGACTGACTGCGTAATGGGTGGGTGACCCTTTTCTTTCATATTTGTTGCATCATAGGAAGTAGAAATACCACGCGCAAGGTTCGAAAAGCTTCAAGCCTAATCTTCTCTTTCCTACTATTATCATCACGACCAGTTATCACTCTTCCCTCTACCCAATCACCCTTCCCGACATCCCGCCACCCTTTCCTACTACGCTTCATTGCTCTCTGCCCTCCAAGCTCTGATCTGCAGTTTTTGTCTGCTGCTGATTCCAAAATCGCGCGTCGCGAACATTGAGGTATCGACAGATCCATTGATACTCCTCAAGAGTAAAATCAGAGTCTCCGGTTCATCTTCGCTCCAGCCTCACATTGTCTCTTGGGAATTCCAACCGTCTATTCATCTTGTTGTTATTCGTCGCTTGTCCACTGTCTGTCAACCGCTCGACTCCCCATCTCGAACTCAACTTATCGCTACCGTAATCTCAAATACGACTTTTTATTTTATTTACGTCTCCTTTGCCTTTGCACCATTACCGCCGGCTCCGATCAAATATTGTCTACCACGCCTGATATTGGAGGTTTTGCCAGGCTATCCTTAAGCCAGACGTCATTTTCTTTTCTTTTGTCCCAGCCAACTTATTCGGGTGCACCCAACTCCTCAGATCGGAGAACCCGAACCTTTGTTTTTCTTTTTCTCACTTTTCTTTTTCTTCTCCCCCTCTCTCATTTCCTAGCTAGCCTTCACCAGGCCAGCCAAACTCTCATTGTCAAGTCCGTTCTCTCTTGCTGGCATCGTACTGACTTTGAGAATATTCCGCCCAGCCACACGTAATTCGACCCGTTCGCTCCATACCCAACAGAGTTTCCATCCATCTTCGGCTGTTTCTGTGGCGCACTAGTCCATCCATCTTTCGATTACTACTGTCTGGATTGTTGGCGCCCCTCCTCGCCTCGGAATCACCAACCACCCTCCTCTTCCACCACCCAACTTCGAGACATCACCATCTCGAATATACAACACCCGCAGACAAACACGCCCATCCAACTATCTCGTCGTCAGCTGCGTAAGCTGCATCCATATAAGCCATGTCCAAGGTTATGCGAAGCGTCAAAAATGTGACGAAAGGCTATTCTTCCACACAAGTCAAAGTTCGCGAAGGTTAGTCTCACAATACTCTTCCGAGTTTTCCATTTCTCCCCATCGTCCCTTTGCATTGCCAGACCTATAGCTAAACCTATAAATCAAGCGACCAGTAATGATGCCTGGGGTCCTTCTGGCACTCAGATGAGCGAAATCGCGCAGCTGACTTTCAACGGGTATGTTTTGCCTTTACCCATTCAGACCCATCATTGGGACGCATATGCTAACACGAATAGTGGCTCGGATTTTGTGGATATCATGGAGATGCTTGACAAGCGACTGAACGACAAGGGCAAGAATTGGAGGCACGTGCTCAAAGCCTTGAAGGTGCTTGATTATTGTTTGCACGAGGGCTCTATCAAGGTTGTCTCATGGGCTCAAGCCAACATTTACATCATCAAGACTTTGCGCGAATTCCAGTATATGGACGAGGAGGGCCGCGATGTTGGACAGAATGGTGAGTCCACCCACATTCACTTTTTCCACTTTACTTTTTTCTCTTGCCTATTGCCGCCGTCAAATTCTAACCACATATCTACTTCATCACAGTTCGAATCGCCGCAAAAGAGTTGACATCCCTTCTAATCGACGAGGAGCGTCTCACTGCTGAGCGTAGCGACCGTCGCTCATGGAAGTCCCGCGTAACCGGTCTTGAGGAGTATGGCCCGCCTACTGAGCCCAACCGTTCTCGTCCCCAACGTTACCGAGGTAATGATGAAAGTGACATCGAATACCGCCTTGCCATTGAGGCCAGCAAGGCTCAGGAGGAGGAAGATAGACGGAAGCGAGAACATCAGCCCCCTTCATTCGATGATGATGATGACCTTGCCAAGGCAATTCAGCTAAGCAAGGAGGAGGAAGATCGGCGTCGCAAAGAGCTCGAGTCCGCTTCTGCTGCTAACAATGCATCGCTCTTTGACGATGATTTGATCCAGGTCTCATCTGCACAGCAAGCACAGCCTACTGGCTTCAATATGGGCTACCAACAAGGCCAGCCAGTTGACTTTTTCGCCAACCCTGTGGAGCAGAACCAGATGCAATCACAACCAACCGGATACATGCAAAATGCTTACACCGGATTCCAGGCCCAGCCTACAGGTTTCTTCCAGAATGGCTATGGTATGCAACAGTCCAATATACCAGATCTCTATCAGCAACAGCAGCAACAAATGGCTACCCTCCAGACACAGCCCACCGGGTACAACAATCCCTACTCCCTACAGATGCCCTCTCCCCAGCCCGAGCCTCCTATGCCGACGGGTAGCAATAACCCGTGGGCCACGAGCAACGCTGGTCTGATGAAGCCTGCTCCTACTGGCTCTAATAACCCATTCTCTGCCCCGTCTGGCAACCCCAGCAACTCACCATTCAACCGGCCTCGTACCGCTCAGCCTGCCGGTCTTGGCTCCCTACCGGAGCAAACGCCTATCGCCAGTTTCCAGCCTCAGCCTTCAACTTCGCAGCCTCAGCGCGAATTGAGTGACCATGAGCAGAAGCTTAATGCGCTTCTAGGTGGCGGTGACGGTATGGATACGTTTGGCAACACCGGAAACCTGCGTATTCCTGCTCAACACACTGCCCCCGGTACATTTGTTAACAGCGCCGGCTCCGGTATCAACAAATTAAACGCCGATGCGACGGGCAACAACCCGTTCCTACGAGCTCAGTTTACGGGCATGCCGTCTGTGCAGTACCCACAGTCTCAAGCTCCTGGTACTATGGTGCCTGTGGGATACAATGCCACCCAGAACAACAACCCATTCGCAATGCGCCAGCAACAGTCTGCTGCTCCTCAGGACCTTATCCAGTTTTAAGGAACTTTAGACCAAGACTCTCTCTATATATATATAGCTTGACGCTCGCCTGTTTTGAATCTCGAAATACTTGTTCATTCTTTTGTCGACGTGTCGCGCCCTATTGGTCGGCTACTCGGTAACCTTGGGATATTTGACTTCTACTTTTCTTTGTTTGTCTCTTCTTAACCTAGAATCTCCTAGGACTCTGTGGTTGTCTTTTGCGTTTGCTTTTCATTACTTCTAGGAGGGTTATTTTCTCGTCGTTATTTTTGGCAAGGGGCGTTGGTCTCGTTGTTTTTTTCCTGTTGTCATGTGTATTCCATTCCCACATTCTCTTTTTTTGCCTTGCCGTCTCTCTCTATAGCTTCCATTTGTGACCTTCATGTGTTGTTGCGCTTGAGGACGTTTGTGTTTGATTTTGAAATTGTCTGAAGTATATTTATATCTCATCTCTTCTTCTATGGCTTCATCTCTGTTTAATAAAGACTGATGCAAGTATTTTATTTAAACATCAATAATTGACACAAATGTGTGTGTGGTATTGGCCGATACTTCTTTATTGACTGACACCCAAATCCATTGCCTTGTCCCACAGGTGTTGCAGTTCGACCGTCACGTCTTCGTCTTCCAAGACTGGTACACTATTCATGGGCAGTGCCCGTTGGTCATCGAAGCCACTGAGCGTAGGATGCATAGATCTTGCGGTTCCAGGTCGTGATGCAGTGCTGGCTCTCCTGATATGACGTGTGTAGCTATCAGGGGTCATGGTGCCTGACAGAGTAGAACCATTGCCAGTACGTTTTTGAGGGGTACCCAGCCTGTCGAGATTGAAATTGCTGGACATTCGTTCAACACAGCGTGCAAGAGGATTCTGGTATCGCCGAACCACCATATACCCAGCTCCAATGTGGTCAAGAAGTTTCATAACACGCGGATCACGAGTGGCAGCCCCGTCATATCCGGGCTGCATCACAGCAATCAGACCAGGTGAGCGAGAAGTGTCAATGCCACCGTGAGGGCCTGTCGAATCGCCTACATCCATAACAGAGCTTGCTCTTTGAAGATCTAGCTTTTGTTGGGTGCGGGATTTCTGGGCACTCAAAGGAGCGCGTCGGATGGCAAGCGTGCTGGCATCTTCGTCATCGGTGAGAGCAGCACCGGACTCAGTGTTATTGCGCGAATGCATCTTTGCAGTTTGAGCAGCAGCCCTGATTCTTCTGGATTTATCAAGAGAGTTGCCGCCATCACTGCTACCTTGAGTGGTGTAAAAGGACCCTTCGCTGGCTATCGTCGAGGTTTGCGCGTCGATAAAACGGGAGGTGGGTATGTTGGTTTCATGGCTGCTACTTGCACCATCTGACGGGACCAGAGTCGATTGCGACGTGGGAGCTTCGGAAGCAGGAGTTGTAGGCATATGAACTTGAGGCATAGACGTTACTCTTTCTGGATGATGAAGTGATTTTTGAGCCATGATGGCGGGATGTTTAGTTATGTATGGCGAAGCAGAGGCACTGGCGTCCTGCCACTCGGATTCTTCGTCGTCGTTGTTTTCTTCTTCGTCGTCGTCGGCGTCGTCGTCGTCGGCGTCGTCGTCGTCGGGGTTACCAGTGCCAACGTCAAAAAGGACGTGTTGTTTGGTGATGCGTGATGTACGCGATGGAGCTGCAGTGGAAATGTTTGCAGTTGATCCGGTGCGTTTGGGCGCCAGGCTAGACTTGGGGGGGACGGCGTGGCGACGGACTGCAGCGCCGGTAAATTCGGAGTGTGATTTGTTGCGGGCAATGGCAGTGTGGGATAAGGTCTTTTTAAGACTAGTTAGGTTTCCAGAAGAGTTGGTTGAGGTGGCAGTGCGGACAAGATTGGCGGCGGCGGTTGTATTGGTGTTGGTGTTGGTGTTGCTGGCAGTGGTATTATTATTATTGCTATTGGAAGATGTAACGTTTGAGAGTGTGTGCGTCAGGCGTTGTTCGGACTGGGTGCGTCGATTGGGCGGTCTCACAGCTGCTGATGTCGATGCAGCATTTGGCTGTCCATGTTTGGTATTGTGTGAGCCTTTGGATGATGGAACACGGGTATGAAGACGACCAGCGACGTGAGGCTTTTGTTTGGCCAGGCGCTGTTGGGAAATTCGAGAGCTGCTATGAGTTTTAGGTAGTAGTTGTGGTAGTAATTGTTGCTGCGGCTGCTGTTGTTGCTGTTGCTGCTGTTGTTGCTGTGGCTGCTGTTGTTGTTGTTGTTGTTGTTGTTGCTGCTGTTGCTGTTGAGGATAATGAGGCTGAGGCTGCGACTGCAAGGTGTTTCGCTGTTTGCTTTCTGCTGAAGCCATGGCATAGGCGGCTGGCGCGCCGGTTGGCTGGTCGGTTGGTTGAGGCATTGATTGATTTGCAAGTAAAAATAGAAACTGTCCAGCGTTGAGATTGCTTCGGGTGTAGCACAGAGTGATTTGTGATGTAGTCCAAAGTCAAGCAGAGCAGAATGTTCAAGGCAAAGCAAAGAGCCCAGTTCAGTCCAACCTTGGTCAGGGCACCTGTTGAGACGTGATTGGCTCTTGATTGGTGGGTTTGGCGGTTTCGCTAGGCTTCGGTGGGGTTACGTAAGAGAGAGGCGTGATAAGACAAAAAAAAAAAAGGAAAGTCACAATGAAGAGACATTCAAGTTGAGTTTTTGGACAACCAAAAAAAAGCGAGAAGAAGTTTACCACGAGGCTGATTAAAATATGGTTAAGGTCGAGGTTGAAAGAAGGCAGGTTCATGGTATTTGTAGGGGGCTACTCCATGTAATGCAAGTACAGGCTTATGTACTTAACTTAACATAAGTGCATATTTAGTTATTCCTTAGCTTGGTACTGATAACGACCTAATGCGGCTTAGTGGAGAATGGGAGAGCGGATGGGAAGGAGCGTTTCCGCCAGATGGGATTTGGCTGGGGAACGCGCGGTTCACTTTTGGCGGCTCAACCTCTGGTTGCGTTTCGGGCTGCGTTTCAGGCTGCGTTTTGAAGATGTAAAAAAGAAAAAAGAAAGAAGTTCAAAAGGAAATCGACAAATATTCAGAGATATTCAACGAACAGCAAACACAATGATCTAGTGGTTGTATATAGATCCTAATTTAAATGACAATATAGCAGTTCAACAGAGGGCCGCCATTTGTCCACCATCCCCCCAACGAGCACGAGCACGAACCGAACCCCATCTTCATGATTTATGAAAGCTCTTGACCTTTTCAATCTCGTCATAGCTACCCATAAAGATTCCGGCACGGTCGTGGATATGTTCTGGGACGACATCCAGCATCCGAGTCATATGAGAATCCACAGCTTGGCCACCGGCTGTCATGGCAGATAATAACAATGTTAGTATGCTTTCGTGGTCTTCCTTTGTTGTGGTGGACAGGGAAATGCTTACCGTTCTCAAAAACCATGGCCATTGGCGCGCACTCGTACAGGATACGGAGCTTGCCCTTGGGACTTTTGGTGTCTGCAGGGTACGCAAAGATACCGCCATACAACAGAGTGCGGTACGCGTCTGCTACCATGCTTCCGATATAACGGGAGCTATAGGGCTTGCCGTTGTCTTGGGCTTGCTTCAGTGACGCAAAATAGTCCTTGACATTGTCTTCCCAGTACAACGAGTTTCCCTCATTGACCGAGTAGATGGAGCGGGCCCTGGGCAGGCGCATGTCCGGGTGTGTCAAGATGAACTCCCCAACGCCGTTGTCCAGTGTAAACCCGTTGACACTGCCACCCTTCATGGTGATGACCAATTGCGACGAGGCGCCGTACATGGTAAACCCAGAGGCCACTAGTTGGTTTCCCGACTTCAGGATGTCTTCTTCGGTGCCAGTAGAGCCATCCGAGAGCTTGTGGATGGCGAAGATGGTGCCGACGGAAACTCCCGCATCGAGATTAGAGCTTCCATCGATGGGGTCGCAGGCAACAGCATAGCGTGCGCCGCTGTTTGCTTTGAAGTAGATGATGTTTTCCTCTTCTTCAGATACCAACAGCGCACACTTGCCTGATGATCGCATGGCCTCTATGAACAGCTCATTGGAAATGACGTCGAGTTTCTTCTGTTCATCGCCAGTAGTGTTGGAAGATCCCGCAAGTCCAGTTAGGTTCACCAGTGTAGCTCGACGGATGTAGTAGGCGATCGATTTGAAGGAAAACTGGAGGGCATGGCACAGCAGGCTATATAAACATATAGACATGTGATTTAGTTTGACGTGTTAGCTCGTGTCGCTGAGGTTGGAGAGAGGGAGAGAGGGAAAATCGTACGTGAAATCGCCGGTTGCTTCCTTATGCTTTGCCTGCTCTTCAGTCAAGAAGCGTGTCAACGTGATGATGTGAGTGTTGATGTCCATTTCAGAACCGGGGCCACCAACTGACGTAGACATGGTGGGCAATATGGGAAACGAGTATGTTGTGAGTGCAGCAGAGAGGACGTGAATCAAGTCGAGCCTTTGAGTATGTGAGAATGGAGACAGGTAAACAAGCAAGACAAGTCGACGATATTGGTACTTATTAGGACGTAGCAGGAACAAGCTTCTTTATTCGTCTGTTGCGCTAAATAAGTACATGCCAATATTTAGTGATGAAAGCGGCGAGTGTATTTATTCAACGATGAACGAAGATGACGAGTGAGAAGCGAGAAGCGGGAAATGGTAAAATGAGAAGAAGAGGAAGCTCACAGTTGAATAGAGAATAGTGAGGTAAAGGGAAGGTCGTCGTCTCGTGCATGTCATATATAAGCCGGCTCATAAGGGGAACTTCAGTCGATCATGGATAAGTGGGAGGAGGGCTGGCCTCGGATATACTGAGCCGGGATAAAGTCGTCCAAGGTGATCTCGTGATCACTTTGATTTGGAGCCGACGTGCTCTAACTAGCAGCCTATAAATTGACTACTTGGCCGAGCAAGTCTCATCAAACTTCTGCTCTCCTTGAAATCCGTTTTGCTGTCTGCATACATGAACGTTATCGGGAGCCATGTGAAAGAAGTATCATGTAAATATCGTTTTTTATTCAAGGCGCCCATATCACACTGTGTAAAGGGTTCCTTTTGGGTAATCACCTCAAGCTTTGGGCTGTTCGTCTAATAAAAGATCGTAGTTGCAATCAACTTTACGGGTAACGGTAACTGCTCTTTCTCTTTGTCTCGGTGTGCGGCTATTTGTGAGCCTGGAGAACTGGGGAATAGGAGCTTTCCGGATTCGGCAACGTGAACATGTCTGTTAGCCGGAAGCTCCAATATATTCTGTGATTGGCTGCTTTTCTTCGTTAACCCTGACCCTCGACGTTCTACCACCATGATCTGTCGGCCGAGGGGAACAGGGTGAAATGGCTGTTTGATGACAGTATGAATGTGCTGACAAGAGTATTTCCCGGAAGCCACAAGATAACTGTGCTAGCATGCAGATACCGTGTACTAGGGACCGAGAATGCCAGCCTTTACGATATTGGAAACCGTCTATTAGATGTTAGTCACATGTTCGCACGATGAAAAAAAACAAAAAAAAAAATAAGTTGAAAAAATAAGTTGAAAAAATAAAGGAAAAAATGCCAGTTAAGGCTGGGATTTCCATTCAACATCTTAGCCCTCAGCCCTCAATCTCGAATATGATCCCCTAGGACCGCCTGATCAGGGGATGCAAAGTCTCCCTCTCTGCTCTGCCTTTCTCGGCTTGGCGGCAGGCCTTCAAGTCAGAGGTGGGGCCAAGACCAGCTTCTCCAGATTTCTAGTTTAGGTTCGTGGAGGTTATCATGCAACAGTGTCTGAAACAACTGGGCTACTGTGCTACCAGCTGCCAGCTGCCAGTATACTCTCGGGTTCCTGAATATTCATGCACGTGACTGTCATATGACAAAACGCAAACGCAAACGCAAGCCCAAACGCAAGTGCAGACGCTGAAGGTCGCCCACCCACCTGTCAAAACGCAATCACGTGCGAATCCAGAACTTGTTTCACAAGCATCCGTTTTGATGTTTTTTTTTTCCACGGCAGCTAATAAACTGGCGCCTCGGCTGCTTCCTCCTGGGGCGACCCAAGCTCCAAGTCCTAACTGAATAGCAAAACCTTTGCATGTTGGAGGTTGCAGCTGAGGACTGACTTGTGACAGGCCGTTTATCAAGACTTGTACTTGAGTACAAGTAGTGGAAGTGGTTAACAACCAAACAATTGTTCCCGGATCCCCTTTTGCATCCGAAAGGTTGAAATTGGATTGAATGTTTGTGACTGTAGATGTGTTTATTGTACAGCGATTTCCGTGAATTAATTCACATTAAAGATGCTCAGCAAGTTCTCGATCCGTCTTTTTTGAGGCCTGGACTTTTCTGCGCTGTTCTTGCAGGTACAAGTGTACATCGGGTATTTTGTGTGCCTGGTAGGTATCGTACAGGTGTATTTAGTATACTATAACCCTTCTCTCTCTCTCTCTTCCTCGGCCCCCGGTCCCAGTGCTGAGTTTTGGTTGGCCTGATGCACATTCGCCCACGCCCACCTAGCGTCGCTTGATGATTCAATTTAGATACCCTTCGTTTCTTGATCTCGAAATGCCATATTGGCCTTATTTTCTTTTTCTCTTGTTTTCTTAGCCTCCTCCGTTATTCTAACAAACCGCCGTGAGTTTTAACCCTCATATTATCTGCAACAAATCGCTCGCGAAAACAAAGAGACACGCATCACACCGTGTCTGTATTATTTATCGATTGACTTGCCTTACGCGCGCATCATACAAAAAGACCGAAGCTTCTGGCTACCAACTCCCAAATCCATTTCTTCGTCGCCCCTCGACCTCGTGATATACTTGGCTTAGTATTCTGACTTCAACTCGAACGCCGCACTGCACTGCTTGATTTCCCACTAATTCTGCTCCATACTGCCAACCCTTTTGCACCATCGCATCGCATCGTCTCGCCCGCGTTCCATCACACGAGACTGCAGAGAAGAAGACATAAAACAAAAACCTCGTTTGGCTCTTCGTACCCACAGCCGCCACGCCGCCGACGACGCCAGGAGCGGGTTTCCATCATCCCTCGAACCACATCCTGCTCACCAACTACCGCAACCTCCAGCCATACAACCACAATGACACTGACTGGCGCCGTCATGTCACCTACCACCTCGGTGGCCCAATACCTCTTTTTTGTTCTCGACACCTTGGGCCGTGACAAGATCATTCGCTGTCTGCAGTACTTTGGCCGCTTCTACACCTGGTACCTTTTGAGAACCAATGGCACTAAGTCCCAGATTGCGCCTTGGGAAGTCATCAAGAAGCAACTGGGTATCGTGCGCAAAGTGATGCGAGTCGGCAAGTCGGTTGATCACTTCCGTAGCCTGATGGGCATCATCGAGAACAAGACCCAGGAGCCAGTGCTGCGCTACATGAACATGATGCGCGCGCTCTGCTTCACCATCTACTTGACCTTTGACTCAGTCACGCTGCTTGACGCGACTGGTATCCGCAAGATGGAGAAGGCCAAATTCTACCAACGCGAAGCCAACCGCTTCTGGGCCATGGGCCTCATTTCCAGTGTCCTCGCTCAATCGTACCGCCTGTTCCTACTGAATGAACGGGTGGCTACGATTGACAAGAAGGAGGCTGATGGCGTCGTCGAGTTCAGAAAAGCTGTCCAGTAAGTTTTCTATCCCACGTGATTGTCATGCTGTAGCGCCTTCTATGTCGTTCTTGTCGTCTCCCTGAACTATTGGCTAACACGTGCATGTTACTTTTCATTAGAGAGCGGTCCCAAGCCCGTACACAGATCGTTTGTGACCTATGTGATGTGACCTCTCCTGCTGCTGCTCTGGGATGGGCCAAGTTCGACGAAGGTCTTATTGGCCTGAGCGGCATCTTCAGCAGCATTGTCAGTGTTTCCTCCAAGTTGACCAAGTTCTCGGAATAGTTGGCCTTCTAGGAAGGAAAACCTCTTCGCTAAAGATTGCCTATACTTCATCTTTGTCGTCGTCAACTTTCCCGTAATCTGCCTTTATATGGCAATGCAGGAGTGATATTAGATGGCTTTTGCTATCTTGATACTCCTTTCCCACTCTTTTTTTATCCACATCCCTTCATCCATTTTTTGAACTGTTTTGTTCTGTTTGCGAGCTTTGTACACTGATAGGGCTAACTTGCACCAAATCGGTGTTGGTGATTTGTTCATACATCATCTTGATAGTTGTTGCTTAAATTTTGTTACTTTTTACTGTCTTCACTGTCTCTACTGCCAATGCACTCAATTTACTGCCAATTAACAAAGGAAACAAATCCCCATATAATTGCTTTTCAAATGCACCCGGGGCATTCCTAATAATGGCTGACAAAGCAAGGAAAATAATCATCACGACTTCTGACGATACATATATGATGGCGGAATGTCCAAAATAGGTACGAACAAAAATAACGGCTACCAGTAGCGACCTCTATCGTAATCTCGGGGGGGATAGGAATTCCTGGAAGGATATCCACTCTCCCGAGGCGGGTAGTCACGGGGTGGTCGGTCGTACATAGGAGGTCGACCATACGGGTCCGGGGGCGGATGAGGATAGTCCCGACGATATGGATCATCATAAGGCCGGCGATCATACTCATCCATGGGAGGGCGTCGATGTGGTGAGCGGTAGCTTGTGCGGCGGTCATCATAGTAATCGCGACGTGGAGGGCTACGATCACGGTAGGGATCTCTGTATCTGTCTCTGCGTGGACTGTAACCCCGAGGTGGGGGTGGGCCACGGCGGTCAAAATCATCCATAGAGCCGTGGCCATAATGGCTATGTGGGCCATAGTTGGGACTGGGTCCCGGTCCCGGTCCCGGTCCAGAGCCAGAGCCAGAGCCAGAGCCAGGGCCCGTATCCTGTCTATTATACCGGCTTCCTCTTGGCATAGGAGACCTTGAGCGACCTCTGAAATCGCGACCTGATGTTGGGTAGTCGGGTTGGGGCTAAACGATGTGTTAGCTGCCGTAGGGGATATGTCAATTTAGTTTGCTGTTAAGAAACGTACGTCGGCAACGCAAGTGACACGCTTTCCGCGGAATTCCTTGTCGGCTAGTTTATCGACCGAGTCCCGCAGGTCTGCATCGGTTTCAAATTCAACAAATCTAGAGTCGTGTTAGCGGTTCACGCGCCGACCATTGTCAGAAGACCAGAATGCATTTGTGCATGTATGTATGCCTACCCTTGGCCAGGGCTGTCCTGGTTAATCTCGGAATAAATGACATCAAGGCCAGAATGACGGGCAAAGTCTTTGAGGTCCTAAATGGGAGAGTACAGGTCAGTAATGGACTCGGGCCATGATGTACGGAAAGGCAGTGGTTGGTGGCGCCAAAGAAAGCGGGTTAGCATATCCTCGAGGGAGGGAGGAAGGTTGGTGCCAAGTAAAACGACCAGAGAAAGAATATCGGAGTAGTATTGGAAAGGAAGCGCAAAACAAGCATCGAGAAATCCAAGTGGGCGAAGAAATAGGGAACCGGAGGTGGATAGGTACAATATCGAGCGTACATGGTAGGCCCAAGAGAAGAGAGGAATGCTTGGCTTGTAGTGCTGATGCTTGGTGCTGATGCTTGGTGTTGGTACTGGTGCTGAAGGGGCCCAGGAGTCCAGAAAACGTGATGAGAAGCAAAAACGAGGAGAAGGTTCAACCGACCTGCCAGCTGGTATCTTCAGGAAGTCCGCTTATTTGCATGCGATGAGGAGTGCGACGGGGACGGGGACCGTTTCTGTCGCCGGAGCCGGAGCCAGGGCCAAGGCCAGGGCCAGAGGCAGGTCCATTGTTATAGTCGCGATGGCGCGAGCCACGGGCAAACTGAACGGTGAGGCGCTCGCCCATGAAGTCGGTGCCGTCTTTGGGAGGAGTTGGGAGCCGGGTTAGAATTGGGCCGTGAGGAGTTTTTGTTGCCAACGGGATGGTGTCGATGCGATAGAATTGAGTATAAAGTACTTACGGAAAGCTAGACAGCAATTAGTTAGTTAGTCAAACGTCACAATCCAAGACAGGCGGTGTCGTGAAGAAGAGGGAGAAGAGCTTACCGGGAACTACATCGCGGGCGTCCATCGGATCTTTGTATTCGATGAAGCCGAACCCGTTCATCAGCTTAATGTCGGTGATTTCACCAGCCATGCGCGCAAAGTGCGTTTGTACATCATCTTTGGTAGCTGTAGTGAAATAAGGCAATCCGGATTTCAGGGCGGTTAGTTAGCTTGTGTATCTTGAGTGCAGACGGGATGAAATTCCAGGCTTGCTGGCGTTGGGCATGTGAGGTCATCGCCGCAGCTTTGTGGGGTAGCAAACAAGGTGTGGAAGGATAGCTTGATTGATGGTTAACTTACCGCTGCGAGGAAGATTTCCTAGGTATAGACGTGTAGATGAAACCTCCATCGTGGTCGTGATTGAACTGTGGTTTGGGAAGAAGGGCGATCCGGGTGTAGCGATGGCAGGACAGCTGGAAGAAGAAGGTGAGGGAGGAAAATGATGACAGAATTATCCCCACGCAAGTTATGAAGGTTAGACGCGCATGCAACTGATTTTCTTTTCCCTGTCGTTGTGACAGAGGAAAAAAAGAGAAAAAGAAAAGAAAACAGGAGGCCAGTCAACGGCTGAAGGTTCAGGCTTGGACAGGGTTATAGTGGGGAACAACTTATCTGTCTAAAACCCAGAGGCTTGGCTTGCCTTGCCGCCTGTCTTGAAGACAAGCAAAGCACATGCAGGCCAGGCCAACTCTGGTCAAATCAGGTGGTCGAAATGAAGGAATGCGATGACGAAATAGATGAAGGAAAGAAGTAAGCAAAATATCCGTCCCCACACCTGTCAGCAACGTCAGCAAAGTCACCACTATCAAAACACATGGAAATGCGCAATTGCAATTGTTGTTATGGAAGTTGTTGGAAATCCAAACTGTATACCACATCGCATCGGACACGAGTAACTGCCCAGCCCAGTCGTCACGTGAACGAGAGGTTCCGAATATCAATATAATGGCTATGACTACAAATCAACAAGGGTATAGTATATAATAGCAAGAATAGCATACAATGTGCACAACGCCAAGCAAGAATACAACAAGTAAAGAAGCCCGTTGTTACAAGAAACAAAACAAAAGAAAACGCAACGTCCTTCCTTCTTCCATCAGGCGCCATTACCATTTCCCACTCCAACAGCAACAGCCACGCCATCCTCTTCAAATAGAGCCTTCACCACTTCATCTAGTAATGTAAAGACTAAATGCGCACTGCAAACATGATTTGTTAGTAAGCCAAAAGACAAGACAACAGAGAAACAATCAAAGAGAAGACAAGACGACTCACTTTAATCTTGCATTATTGAGGGTCGCAAATATCCGCCGGCTGGCAGTCTGCGCATTGGCTCGCCCAACCACACTCCCCGCCAAATCAGGGACCAGTGTGGCTAGCAACAGGCTGGCCTCGGTACGAGTCTTCGTCTTTTCCTGCGGCGTTCTTGCCGGTTTATCGCGGTTCAGTTGGCCATCCGGCCACATGCTATCCGTGAGCATAGAAATGTACCGCAAAATCATGTTCTCCTGGACGAGGTTGCGGCTGCTATCACGCACTTTTCGTTCAATCGTACCCCCAAGAAGTTGCTGCAGAACAACCACCACTGCCCGCCCACGGAGCCAGTTGTTGCCGCGGTTCATCTCAAAGACTTCCAGAAAGATATCGCAAATGGGCTTGATAAAAGGCTCAACATCCTTGTTCTCAAAGGCATTGATCTCAGCTTCCGCCTCTGCTGCTATTACCCCGTCTTCTTCATGAGCGAGACCACCACTGCCAAGCTGGTTGGTGGCAGCCGCTATGAGATTCTGGCCAGCCAGCGAAAGCTGGTCGAGCACCGGGATGTTCCCCAGGATATCCTCGACGCCATCAGTAACAGAGTCGTACAGGCGAGTCATCATTCCTTTTCTGTCACCCTTTTCCTTGTCCCCGGCCTGGCCTGGGCCTGGGCCGATCGCGCTCTGCGAGAGAAATGTCCGAAGTTCGCGGCTGTGGCATACCTCTGGTAGCAAAAGAAGATCGCCAAGGTACTTTTCAAGAGCTAGTAATCGTTTTCGTAGGAAATCCGTGTGGAACTTCATCACCACGCGTCTTCCAGGGAAGTCCAAGTTTCGTACCGATGGATATCGTGTCCGAAGCTTTTGGTGAAGCTCATGGAATTCCGAATATCTCCGGATCACTTCCCATTTAGCCGCAGGCATCTGTTCGCCTGCGCCCTTCTGGACCTCCACCACATATAATACAAACTCTCTCCCTTCTTCATCTTTGCTCGTCGTTGTTGACTTGATTCTGATTTCAGCACGGCCATAAAGATTGTTGTCGCTTTCTTGAATCACATAGTGCTGGCGTTGAAGCTCCTTTCGACGAAGCTCTCTATTAAGACTGGCCTTGGACTTTCGTAGAATGCGTAGTTCGGCAGTATTGTTGGTGAGCTCGGCCTTTTTAGTTAGAGACTCAATGATTGCACTTTGGGTAATAAGCTTGTCAATATCCTTGGTAAGAGCAGTGATTGCTTCAGCAAGGCCGAGGTCGCCCGGTGCTGCATCCATGGGCTCATCATCGTCGTCGTCGGGGTTGGGGTCTTCGCTTTCATCATGGTTGTCTGAAAGGTTATCTTCGTCTCCAAACAAATCGTTGTCTTGAAAGACGCCAATACGAGAAGCCGGACTCACAAGACCCAGAGATGAGAGACTGGGCTTTTCTCGCTCCTTTGATTGTCTCGAGGGCCCTGCTGGAAGCTCCAATGAGCCACGGATAGAATCATCGCAGTTTTCATCTGAAAATATACTCGAGCTTCCCGGTTCCTCATTTTCGAAAAGAGACGCTCGAAGATCCTCGGTCGTTCGAGGGCGGCCGTCGGCTTCCATGATATTGACAAGAGCTTGCTCCATGGCATGGACAATTTGCCTATCAGGAATTTGGTGTCTAGGCTCTGCATCCTCTTGCTCCAAGCTTTGAGTTGAATTAAGCATGTCATCAACATCATTGTCATTGTCATCGTCATCATCGTCCAAAAAGAGGCTGGTAGTTTCGTCGTCGAGAGAGCTACTAGAGGCGGTAACTTGTTTATCCACCGATGTCCCTCTTCGGTGAACGAAAGAGCGGGCCGACTTTTTGACTCGATGAATATTCAACGACGAAGACGAGCGGTGTCTGGCTGTAGGTTTAGAAGCGGTGGTGGTTGATGGAGAGAGAGGATCGCGTTTTGAAGTTGGCTTGGGCCCTTTGGGGATCGAAACTACGTTAAACGTAGAAGCAGCTTCCTGCGATGCGAGACACTTGAAGAATAAGTCCGACTTCTTGAAGCTTTGGAAATAACGAGTCTGCATCTGCTCCAGAACAGCAGTCTGGGATGCCAGGATTGCCTTCCGTGCTCTGTAATATTGGAGGGTTGTGGCCTTCGAGCCAGCCCTGAGAAATTCGCCGATGGGACTGCGATAAGGGTGCGTCACTCTAAGCTCTGGGCGTGAAAGGTAAGCCTGATCTATCTGCTGCAGGTCCAGGCGGTCTGCATCCTCCCATTGAGGGAGATTCACGGGTAGCTGGTCATCAAGAGCGTCTTCCTCGAGGGGATTTCGCAGCCCATCAACCACGAGCCAGAATTGAACGAGGGGCATTTGCTTCTGGCGGTCCATGTACTCCATGAAGTAGGATAGTGTAGAGGCATCACGTAAAATCTCGGTCAAGGACGAAGTCTCCAGGTATGAAGTTGCTGGTGTGGTAGGGGCTGCAACAGATGAAGAAGCCCAGCTCTTGCGGTCGTATGAACCTTGGGTTGAGCTGAGTTGTTGAACCTTTTGGTCCAATATCCGCTTCCCAATTTCCAGGCGTCGAATGTGGACAGGATCAGGGAACTCTTGTTGGCTGTCTTTCTTCAGCTGGCTGGCAACCGCAATGCGCAAGCGGCGAGCTTCCGAAAGGTTGTTCACTCGACGAATAAATCGAATAAACTTTTCAAAGGCTCCCTTACTATCGCCCGAGACCAGCCGGGGATTCAGAACTTGCTTCGTCAAAGGGGTTGCTGTGTTTGGCGCATGTTCATCAAGAGCGGCTCTGAGTCGGCGAACCGTTGATCGATCCTCAAGCATAGATCGCCCAAAGTTCTCCATGACTTGGTTCCAGGTGTCCGGCTCGGAGAGAACGCCCATGATGGGTGACATGACCGCACATGCCAGAAGCTCTCTGATGATTGCACAAACAGTGCGGCTGGTAAGGTGTTCTGGCGGGAGAATATTGGGCAGTATCTTTGTCACAGTTGTGCGCAGGTACTCTTGTTGGATCATCTTGACGTCTGGAAACGAGAGTGAAGCGGCGGGGTGAAGTTCACCGTCGCGAAACTTGGAGGCAATAGCAATATCAAGCTCATCGGTTTCCGTCATGGATCGATTAAGTTTACGGCCACGCACAGTGACCTCAGCAACATGAAAATCGCGTATGTGATTTGTCAGAATTGGAACAAAGCGCGAAATGACGATGTCCACTAGATCCAGCTCCATCATGCGGTCACGAAGACTCCCAAGCGCCGCGCGCAGCACACCGTCAACTTCATCCAGGAACACCGGGCTCTTGCTGATGTTGATGTACCAGCTGTTGACAAAATCGCGGATAATGTACTGCAGAAGCGTATCAAGGGCTTTGGAAACTTTCTCCGACTCCGCATACAGCGGTGTTTTGGCGTGTATCTGTCGGCGCTTGAGTGCAGCGACTTCCGAGTGCCACACCTGCGTTCCAGTAAAGGCGGCAGCTAGAGGCCGCGAAGACCGATGGCAAAGCTTATATCTAGCGCTGCGGGATACCAGCAACACCGCCACGCATCCGCTGCCAGCAGCAGCCAAAAGCCCGGCCACAAAGCCACGACCAATCCATCGCAGGGCGGGAAGCCAGTGTACCACATGTCCCCATGCAACAAAGGCCACAACACAGATGAAAACGATCTCCCGCCCGGTAAAGAAGTTCAGGCCAAGAGGCGGAAGCCCAAGTCTAAAGGCCATAGCCATAGCAAAGACTTCAACAAAGACTTCAATCACACTTAGGCAGCTGTGATGGCTGCATTTCTGCAGGGCGTGACGTGAGGCTTCGGCGAGAGGGAAAAGCGGGGAATAAGCCGCCTCGGTTGAAACAGAGCAAAGGCTGGGTGGCAGCGTAGGACCCGGTGGTCTCGTAATAATTGAGGTCGGCTGGCGCTGCGTACAGAATATCGTTGCAACTGACGTAACGTAACGTAAGCAGTGATGTGGGTTTTATAGTGTGTCGTAGTTCTTGTTGTCGACAAGGGATCATCACAGTGGAGGAGAAGGATGGACAAGCTGTCACAATTCGGGGTCCCCTGTGCGCAAACAGTCTGCGCACGTATTTCGCACATGGTGTCACACACCAAAAAAAAAAAAGGATGACCTCTCAACTTGTACCTCAAATGATGTACATCAATATAACAAAACACACCTATTGGATTCAGATAGACTCAGCAGCTTCTTTATACGTCCACCCAGCAAATTCTATAATTCAGTGGGATGGTCTGTTGCTCTTCCTCCTCTCGCTGTCAACGGCATACTCGCCCTCTTCTCTTTGTCGTTTACCACTCGGGATCGGGCAGGCGTCGGTATAACGCCACAAACTTTGGCCCGTTGTTCCTATCAACCTTCATACTCTCCTCTGTTGCTGTCCGCATGGTCTTGGCGTACTCATCCGCCTCTTCGTCTTCTTTCGCAACTCTCTCAAACGCCGGGTGGGCCTCGAGATGCTCCACCATCCAAATATGTAAATCCTCAACATCTGTGATGGTGTAGATAATACCGCCGGGGCGCATTGCATATGCGTACTCAGAGTTGAGGGTAGCAGATACAATTCTGGCCTTGTGTTTTCTCGTCTTGAAGTGCGGATCGGGGAAGCAGATGAAGATCTTAGACAGCTGTCCCCGTTCAAAGAAGTTGGGCAGGAACTTCATGGAGTTTGCCCGAATGCACCCGATGTTTTTGTACACCGGCGAGTCGGGATTTTGTTTCCGCAAAGCCACAACTCTGTCCTGCACAAATTTCGCCACCTTGGTTCTGATTTCCATGCCTGTAGTACGGCCAGTCAGTATCCATCTCTCAACTCATCCACGGCCACTCTCAACTTCGCATGGACTCACCTAGCATAAGGGTTTCGGGTAAAAGGGGGGCTAAGGATACAAGAAGACCTCCAAATCCACAGCCAATATCAACCACTTCCACCTTTTTGGTGATGGGCTTGGGGAGGCCAAGGACGTCTACATCGCCAACTTTGCTGCCTTCGGCAACGAAGTCGGGATAGTATGTTGACCAGTCCATATGACGGGGGGATATGGGGCTGCACCATATGTTAGAAATCAATGTACACATTGTGACGGTTGAGGAAGATCAAGGTTTGGTTGCAGGAGATGCTCACTAGACTAGATCATGGTCGGAGAAAGGGTTGGCATGGGCTCTCTGCCGGTAAAAGCGTTTCCGGGGCAGCTCGGCCGCGCCCTCGCCTTCTCTGGCTTCGTTGTAAGCTTGGCGCTTTGATTGCTTTTTAGACTCTTCGGCCATTGTTGCTGTCATAGTAGTTAAGCTGATGAACGTTAAGATCGTAAATGAAGTGAACACGATGGTATGCCGTCAGTCTGGCAAATGAAGTTTCTCCAGATGGAAAAAAAAAACGCCACATGGCGCTTGAATCTTCCAAATTAGGAACATTGTGCCACCTTTCTTTCAAATAAGTGGGGCATGTACCAACATGAGTGTGGCGTTCATAACCCCTCTCTTCATTCTTCATGGGTACATACTTGACGCTCCTTCACATCTACAACACATCCACAACACAAATCAAACTGGAAATAAGTTGGAAGTTCACGACCTTTACAACAGAAATCGATGTAGATATGTGCGGAGTCATACTCTTTCTTGGCTTTCTACTTCCTCCGGTCTTTTGGTGTGCTTACAGCTGAGCAACAACCTTGATCAGATCCGCCGTGACACCCATAGCAGTGACCTCACCGCCGGCGCCGGCACCCTGGACAATGAGAGGGTTGGAGCCGTATCTCTCAGTATAAAAGCTGATGATGTTATCGCTTCCCTTCAGCGACGCAATGGGGTGGGAACGGTCAAACTTCTCCAGGCCAACCTTGACGCTCTGAGTAGCAACATCAATGCTACCGACAAAGCGAACAACCTTGCCCTCGGCCTCAGCCTCACTTTTGGTAGCCTCCATCTGGGAGTCGAAGGCAGACAGCTTCTCCAAGAACTCATCGCCTGATATGCAGCTCTCCAGCTCAGTGGGGATCAGACTCTGGACGGGGAAAGCGGTCGGTGAAGCCACAGGCAGACCAGCAAGACGAGCCAGAATAGTAAGCTTACGGGCAACATCCAGCCCATTAAGATCATCTCTCGGGTCGGGCTCAGTGTAGCCCAGGGCTTTGGCGTTCCTCACTTCGGCAGACCACTGGCCACCCTTGCCTTCGGTGGGAGCAAAGGAGTTGAACAAGAACGACATAGTGCCACTAAAGACACCCTCAATCTTGGTGACCTTATCGCCAGTATCAACCAAGTCCTTCAGAGTGGAAATGACAGGAAGGCCAGCACCGACCGAGGACTCGTGGTAAACCTTGGCTCCTGAAGCCTCTGAGGCGGAGAAAATCGCCTTCCACAAATCGTATGAGCCGGAGAAGGCCTTCTTGTTAGGGGTTACAATGCTAATTCCCTGGCCCAGGAAAAGCGGGTAGCTGTCAGCAACATCCTGAGAACTGGTGTTGTCAACCAGGACGACCTTGGAAGGGGCAGCAGCCAGATAATCTGCCAGACCAGCCAGTGACTTGGGAGCCAGAGGGCTGGCGGCCAAGGTTTCAGTAGCACTGTTGATATCGATGCTACCATAATCAGCACTGAAGACTGCCTTTTTGCTAGAGCATAGGTAGCATAGCTCAAGCTTGGGCGAGGGACGTCTGGCAGCGAGGGCAGCCAGCTGACCCAAGAAGCACTTTCCAACACCGCCGGCGCCTAGAGACATGACGACATTGTTAGTATCTATGTCAAGACACGTGAGAACCAGACGCTTCCATCCAAATATCTTACCAATAACCGCAATCAGAACATTGTTGACCATTTTGAATTATCTTGATGGGATGAGGGGTGTCAAGTCAAGTAGTGATTTATTTACAAAGATTTTTCAAAGCTTCGTACATCCTCTTCACGTCATTTAACTGCAACGGCGGGGTTCAGAACTCTTGACTACATTGGACCATCTTGCCCCACAATGAGTCTACAGCCGGACTCGGCCCTCATCATGCTTACATAACCAAGTCCTTGTCTCTCGCTAACCCTAACCAAGTGCCACAACCACATTTCAACTTCAATCTTTCGAACTCGCCAAAGATTGAGTATACCATCCTTTATTTGTCGTCAATCTCATCTATACGCGAACCCCAAACCCCAAACCCCAAATTACAAACATACAATGCCCCAAGATCCAAATCTTTATGGCGCACGACCCAAGAAGAAGCCACGCACGGCGCTCTCTTCCTCATCTGCTCTCGACTTCACTGCCCAACTCACGTCTGCCATAGCCGAGTCGGCACAAACCCCAGAGCCAACTCGACCGCGTCGCTCGAAAGCAGTCACAGAACTTATCAAAAAGCAGCCACAGGCCCCACGAGACACCGAACGATCAAAGTTGAAACTCAAGGAGATATTACAAACACATGAAGAAGCCAAATTGCTTGAAAAGTCTCGCAAAAGACTCGAAGAGAAGGCCAAGATCTACAATGCAATGAAACGAGGCGATTACGTCTCGCAAGGGAAACCTGAGGAGTCGTTGGTGGATTTCGACCGAAAATGGGCGGAGGATGTGGAAGAAAACGCCAACTCGTACGGCAATTTCGATTCCGATTCTTCCTTTGCCGAGTCTGGAGATGATGAGATGGTTGAACATGTCGATGAGTTTGGAAGAACAAGACACATATCACGCGCCGAGAAAAAGAAGACTGATCGCCGCGAGCTACGAAGCGTTCGTAATGTCAATGAGCCGGCATCATCAGGAAGTTCAACGGAGAAAAACAATTTGATCTACGGCGACTTTGTTCAGACCATGGCTTTTGTGCCAAATGATGCCGAGACTATGGAAGAACTGGCCAAGAAGCGTGATCGTAGTGCCACCCCTCCACCTAATACTCATTACGACGCTGACTGGGAGATTCGAGACAAGGGCGTCGGATTCTACAAGTTCTCGAAAGACGAGGAAACAAGGAAACAAGAGATGGAGAATCTAAAGACTGAAAGAAAGGAAACCGAAGGGAAACGACATGAACTCGAAGAAAAGAAACAGGCCAGAAGGCGGGACATTGCAGCGCGAAAGAAAGAGATTGAGAGTCGAAGAGCCAAGAAAAAGGCGGACGACTTTTTGACAAGTTTATCGTCCAATATTGAGTAAGACATGGTAGATGACACCCAAACCATTTATTTTAACAATAGTCAATCAGTTGATGAGAATCACATCACGCATTAGAGTCGAAAGCAAAAAAAAACAATCACAACCTCATTCTGAAGTTGTCAATGTTGGAGACACGGGGAATCGAACCCCGGACCTGATCCATATTATCTCGAAAGATGCTAAGGATCCGTCATACCACTAGACCATGTCCCCATACGTTCTTGTTGATGGGGTCTGCTACAAGGCCTCAAGATATTCAGCATCCATTGCAGCGGGATCAAAAAATAGTTAGATAAGACAAAAAGACATATATCGTCTGGAGACACGGGGAATCGAACCCCGGACCTGATCCATATTACCTTGCAAGGTGCTAAGGATCCGTCATACCACTAGACCATGTCCCCTACGGTTGGTGTTCGGTACTCCTGTAGCAGCTCATATCCCCCTCCAGTGGAAGTTGAGCAACCTTGGCATTTTGACGTACATGTAAAGTTTCTCTGGGGGGTGGCATACACTCATGATGTGAGCACACTATCTGAAGTCCAGAGTCTATGTTTAGTCTACCAGCAAGGACATCAAAAGCATCGGCCACTCTAAAGTTAAAATAAAACATGAGACACAGTGAGGACAAGAAGTAACTGTGAATATATGGGTATAAGAAATGTAGAAACACGACGAGACGCATGGGAAGCAACAATTGGCGGGCTGTACAACAATAATATGGCTAATAGGAGACGTGAAAAATGTAGGTATGTAGATCATAGCATTGAAGGATCAACCTGCGCTGTCTTGAAATATGAGGTAGAATAGTAGTAGACAACAAAGAAATTGGAGACTGGTAACTCCTGAATGATAAAAAAGGAACTGGAAGGGGGCAAAGAGAAAGACATTTCAAGAAAGGGTCCAAGAACAGCCACAGTTCGAATCGACAATGGGATCTCGTCTCGAAAGATGCTGTGAACGGTTTATCCTTCTGCGGCGGTCAGGGCCATGTGAACCATCATTGCCCATATCGATAAGCTCAACTTGGATAGGCTGGTCATCGTCGTCTAGAACAGCAATGGCGTCCTGGCCACCATTGATAATCTGGATCTTTCTGCATGTGGGATAGTTTTGTGGCCCATCTATGTGTTGTTCCATGATTTTTATGACCTTGGGATATGGATTTTGATGTCGTGAGAAACGTAGTGATGTGTTGTGATCATCGATAGCGGTTGGTGTAGCTGTCTTGGAAGCCGCGGTGATGTCGTTGTCCGTGGTTGGAGAGGGAAAGGACGCGCTGTATAACGGCTCGGAATAAGAGCCCACGGGCTCATTATCTGATCCACTATTACCCAGACTGTTGTTCTGGTTAGGGTAGACCATGAAGTCAAGGCGAGTATTGGGCCAAGTGCACATCCACGCTATATCCCCTTCTTTCAGGGAAGGAGGACGACCACCATCCTTATATTCAAACTCATTATTCTTGAGTTCCGATGTAGGTTGAGGAGTTGCGGACGCATCAGCGGTGACGGTAGCTGTGAAAGTAACAACCTCATGGATCTCGGTAGCATATGTTGCGCCTGTGATGCTAGAAGAGCTGGAGCTGGATAGGGTATTGTCTGGCTCAGTTGGAGTAACATGGTCTCGTAACCTCATCTTCTTGACTGCCGATTTATAAGGAGGGAAGCGGTCCTCGGAGATGATAACAACTTTGTCGTATGTCATGTTGAACCACCAAGCAGCTCCCCAGCCAGGCTCAGAGGTATCATTGATGACTTTGAGAGGCGAAAGGCTGGGAAAATGCAAGGGCTGATTTCCCCAGATGAACTTTGAAGAAATAGAGTTGTTGGCCAGCTCCATGCTAACGAAATATTTCACATCGTTGGGAGTAGGAGCTTTGTCGATTTCAATATCGTATTGGTTTGGCAGGGTACAGCTCCAGGCCTGAGAGTAGATGGTGTCACCGAGACAGGAGGAGGAAGCCGAGTTGGCCATCATAGGTGGAACACTGTAAACCCCGGTAGTCAGAGGAGTGAGATCTGTAGGAACAGAATATAAAGGGACTATTTGAGCCCTGAGTAAGCCGTGTGGTGGTCCGTCGCTGTAGATTCTTTGTTAGCAAACAGAGATTTTCCGTACATGCCATGAGTATTTCTGGGTTACATACGAGGGGTGATTCTTTTTTCTTTTTGATGTCACTGTTCCAATAACGGCACCAAGAACCACGCCGACAATCAATAACGAAACTCCCATGAGAACTAAGGCCCAGAGAGGAACGACGCCTCCAATCTTCTTTTGGGCCCTGACTTGCCAAGGCTTCTTCTTCTGGGTGCTCTTTTCTGAAATATCCTCTTCAGCAGCGGTGTTGATCTCATGATGGCTGTTTTCTGAGGCAAAACTATGCCGTGAAGCACCCGATCGAGGGCTGTCTAGATCGTTGGTGGAGGCGAATTCCGGGTCACGTGTAGCAAGTCCGATCCCACCGGCACCATCAATGGGTGGCAGTATCAGGTTGGTAGGGCGTGATCCAGATCTACTTGAGGTTTCAGGCGCATTCGATGCGGATGAACTTGATGATGTAGTTGGCAGCGATGGAGAATCAGAGACGGTAGGGGCGGTTGCTGGATCTTGGACCTGAGGAGCACTTTCAGCCGTTGTAACAATGGCGGCAGTTGAAGGTCCAGAGATTGGAACTTCAGAAGGAGCTGTGACAATGCCAGTATCGGAAGTATCAATGGACGCGGGTTTGGCGCTGTGACCCTGTTCGGGGTATCGGGTATAGGGCGGGAGCTCTTCTGTGTAACCAAAGGGACCGACCAGGCCAGATTCCTCCCCATCAGGACCAATACGCCTTTGATACCCGGCGTTAGGACCAAACCCAACAGGCGGTATAATAGTCTGTTGAGGCATCACACTGTTCATGGCATCAACATTTTGAGGATACATGTCATATGGATGTGAGGGGCCTTGTAGCACTTGTGGCTGGACTGGCATCTGGGGACCGTGGGGTATTTCCGGAATGACGGCATCGTCGATTCCCTGTTGGTACATGGTGTATGGATGTGAAGGGCCTGACTGCGGCGCTGAAAGAGTTTCCGAGGCGAGCGAAAACTCGTTTGTCAGCATGGGGATTGGTGGCTCTATTCGAGGCTGTATGTCGTTCATTTGTATTTGGTTTGATGTTTCAGGAGCATGGGGCGCAAGATGGTCGGTTTTTGGTGGTGCTTTTGCCATACTGGAGTGCGGATTTGATGTGGAGTTTCTAAAGTTTGAAGTTGGCGCATTGTAAGGAGTTGTTGTTGTTGACTTGGATGCGGGAGCGGCGGGAGTATCGACGTCCGAGATAGTAGAATACAAAGAATCAAAGCCAACACCGGATAGAGGCGCGACGGGGGGGTTTTGGTGGGTTGAATGGGGTCTCAGTGGGCCATCTGACACAAGGGCGTCGAATACGGCGGTTTCTACGATGCCTGCGGACGAGTCGCGCTGGCCCGAGATTGACAGTGTGGTAGACTGCCGTTGTGAGGACCGTCTGCGCCTTTTTGATTCGGGGGTTAAGGGTGTTGAGGACTCCATGGCGCCAGCAAGGAGAAGAGGACAATGTGTATATCGATGACGAGGACGAGGCCGGATGGACGAGGACGAGGAGAAGGCCGTGACACGAGTGAAAGGATGCTGTGGCCGAGGCGCAGAATCGGAGTTTCGAATAGTGTGGTTTACATGTGCAGGAAGAGCGCTGGTGGTGAGCGGTGTGAAGTATCGAGAGGCGATGAGGAGTATAATAAAGGCATATGAGAGTAATAGGGAATAAAGACGTCGGTTGCAGTGCAATGAGCCCCCCGGTTGATCCCACAGGAACTTGGGTAATGAAGTAGAACAATAAGGTTAAATTAAAAGACGAAAAAAAAAAAAGAAGTAGAGTATAGGGGAATATACATTCACAAAGGCGTTGCGAAGAAGGGCAGAAAAGAAAAGAAGAGAAAACCAAAATTATCGCGACAACATGAAAGAGAACGAGTGAGTGAGAAAGAAAGAAGGGAATCCCAAAAGGAGACGCAGGTGCAGGTGAACAAGGCAGGGACAGGAGACGGCCCCAAAATGTGAAACCGTCAAGGTCTTGGGGGGAAGAGGCAGTTTAACTTGTATGGCTGATCACCAGCAAAATTCACACACACATAATGAAGTCGCGTCTTGCTCTCAGACTTCGGCGAAGGAATTGTGGAGACTTGAACTTTTAGTACGGTTGCTTGTTCTTCGGTGGCTCCTTAGGGAGGGAAAAAGAGGAAACAGAGAGAAAAAGAAGTTTCCGTTTATGCTTTGTCTTTTCTCCGTAATTGTCTTTATTGAGGTTCCTGGCTTTGCCTGCTTGAGTTTTGGGTGGATTTGCCGTGGTTGTCGTTATGGTCCGGTCCGTCAGCCATCGTTTCGAGTAGTTGCAGACACCAAAACGCCACACCACACTACAGCACAGCACACAGCACATGGGAGAAAACAAATCTCCTCCCTCCACACACTCAGCCGAGCTCTCCAACGTTGCAGGGGCCACTTAATGTTGAAGCATGGGCCATGGGGCCGTGGCACAGGCTGTGAAGTTGACATAGGCGAGAAGACTTGCGTCAGTAAGATGGCCAAACACTAAAACCATAGTGCATGTTTTAGGGAGACTTTATGACTTCAGGAACAGCGCCAAGTCCATATAAACACACAATTCGTACAAAAAAATCACCTGGGCAACTTCCACTTCTGAGTCTTGGTCTGGATGCAACCCTATCTGCGTCAGTACTGCGATCTCAGCCTTTGACTTTCTCGTTTATCGGGATTGGCTGGCCTTGTGCGTGCTTTCTTTCCCCTCTCTCCAGCCACAATCTCCCCATATCGTAGTTGTGGCCTTTCGTTGGCTGTGGTTATTTCGTCTGACAACAATTCCACGAGCTTTCTAAAGTTGTTCAGCAACTACACCCTCTTCGTCTTCTATTCTTGCCGTCTTCCTTTAACAAGCAATGGTTGGCGTTGCTCTTCTTGGCGCTGGCATCTTTGCCCGCAATGGTGAGCTATCTACATGCAATATACCCTACTCCTCACCTACCACTTGAGCTTGTTGGCCTTTGACCTTTTACCTCCTAGGTGCATAAGTCTACTATCGTCCGAGCTTCTTACATATCGATGTTACATACTTGTCAATGCCCGGAAATGTCCTACATCAATGCACATCAGTGATGACAAGCAGCTAACGAACTCCTCCAGAACATCTGCCTGCCATCCAGGCTATCCCCGACCTCGAGCTAAAGGCCATCTACTCCCGATCTCAATCATCTGCCCAGAATCTTGCCAATAGCATCTCCGATTCTGCATCTTCTCCCGCGATTTACTTTGACTCCCCCTCTGTCTCGGGATCATCGCTCGACGATCTTCTCGCCCGGTATGATATAGCCGCGGTTGTCATCTGTCTGCCAATAACTGCCCAGCCCGAGGTCATTCGGAAGGCCTGGAATGCTGGCAAACATGTCATCAGCGAGAAGCCTATCGCAAAGGACATCTCCTCGGCCAAAGACCTGCTAGCTGCTTACCGCGCACTGCCAGGTAAAAAGCCGGTCTGGGCTGTGGCTGAGAATTACAGATTCCAAGAATGCCTGCGGGTAGCCCGTCAGAAACTCCAAGATTTGGGCGGTGAACTTACCTTTTTCAGCTTTGAGATGTTTACTCTCGTTAAAACAGACAACAAATACTTTAATACTGCGTGTAAGTTTCCCTCGACGCCCCTTCTCCCAGAAGTCCTGCTAATTATTATGTCACTCCCCATTTCAGGGCGCAAAGTACCCGAATATCAAGGCGGTTTTCTTCTAGATGGCGGTGTTCATTTTACAGCCTCGCTACGCTATCTGCTAGCGGCCGTCGATGATAAAATCGTGAGTGTCAAAGCTTCTACTTCGCTCCTCCAGCCACTCTTGCCACCCGTGGACACCGTTCACGGCATCATCACAACAGCCGGTGGCCGCTCGGGCTCCTTTAATGTTTCCTTTGGCAGTGCCTTCCGCTCTGGATTTCGTTTGGCTGTGTCAACTACCCGTGGTGAAGTTGAGATGAACCCGTCTGAAGTCAAGGTCGTGACTCTGAATGCCACGGGCGAAAAGGTTGAAGAGCTCATCAAGATCAACAAAAGCACCGGGGTTCACGAAGAGCTGAAGGCTTGGGTGGGTGGGCTTGTCGACGGTGTAGCTTGTGCTGAACAGAGTCCTGAAGAGGCACTGCGCGATTTGGCTGTGCTGGAGGGCCTTTTGAAGGCTGGAGAGACGCATGCTTCAGAGTCTGTAGATGCTTGATGGTGGTAATGTTGGTGCTATAGGTTCAGGATTGGCGAAGATGTAGTCTTTTATATACAGCAATGTTTTAGACATCGATAGTGGCACAGTTTGTGAGTTTGTGTGTGTGTTCATGCGGCTCTCGAAAAGGCAAGGGTCGACATATTGTGTAACCACACAACACGTCATGCCCATGTGTCTACATGGAAAAAGAAGCATGTTCTTGCATACAGCGTACTTTCTGTACGTTTCAGATTACATCATTTGTTCACATATTGTCATTTCGCCGTCGGAAAGATAGTAACTCATATCGTGTGGCACCAAGCCGTCTTCTATATTCATTCTTTTCCCTTTCCAAGCCCCAACTCCGAAACAAAGTGCCCAAAATATACAACATAAAAAGCAAGAAGATGTACCTGTTTATCGTGGCATGGTACAGTAAGCAGCCTTGATCTCTACCACGACCTGACCTCCTTTCATAAACGGACATCTTCAATCACAGTCTCTGTATGTACGTTGATCCCCCCCGGCACTACAGAATTGACAACGGCCGAATTGTGTCCGGCACATATCGTGGTAAAACAGGCGCGGTGCTCATTAGGCAGCAGCCTGAGCGGCTTTTGAGACTTGCTGTTCTCCGAGGGAACCCTATCAGTGAGATGGGAACGACCCGGGCTTCCCATTACGGCCTGTAGCTCAACGTCGCTCGAATCGGAAGCGAGTTTGTCGGTCGATGTGTTGGGGGCTTTGGTGAGGGAAGACTCGTCCTCGGGCGTCGTTGAGGTAGACTTGAGGCCGTACCGTGCGTATTCCGAGGCATGGGTGTTCTTCTTGGTGGAAGAACGTATAGAAGGGTGGAAGATGCGAGGAAGAATGCGGTACATGATGGGACGAAGAGTCGGCAGCGACGATGTAATGAGAGCACAGGCAAGCTCGGTAAAAGACCAAATTGCGGCAGCAATGTTTTTGTAGGACAGGTCAGAGTCGAGAGAAAGCGCAAAGACTCTGATTAACGAGATGGCGCACGTGCTACATACACGAAAGCTGTTAGTATGACGGAAAGAGAAGGCGAGGGTCGGTCTGGTCTAGTCCGGCCGGCCAGCCGGCCGACCGGCAAAGATTGACTTACAAGAATCCAAGAGCAAAAACGGCAATTAATGACAGGCGCTGAGACTTTGGCAAATGCAGGTTCCATAAGGCGCGAATGGGCAAGATAGCAATGACCAGGTCTGTCAAGATATTGCCAGCAGCATTGATGTACCACTGGGGCAGATTAGGAATGCAATGGCCATCAATGCTCTTGTCCCAATACGCACGAACTGGAGTGCACGTGTTGATCGTAACCAGCCATATCGACGCACTCCACATCCCAATGACAATCATGCAGATGATGGTGATCTTGCGCAGTTGTCCCGTGAAGATGCGCATGTACTGTAGCATGATGGATGTTTTGATAACGCCCAGGCCGAGGTAGTACAACACTAGAGTGGCATAGAAGATCTTGAGATATATTGTTTTGGTGGCGGCTGATAGGGTATCCCAGTGGTAGCCCTGGCCGTAGTTCACATGTATCATCATGAGAATGCCTTCAGACAGGGTAATCAACTATTGACGTGAACAGTATTGTTAGGCTTGAGCTTCGAAGAGGTACGCCAAGAAGCGGGAATGGAAACATACATATCCAAGGACAGTGACGAGATCATCCCATGATAGTGAGGAGGTGAGGATGGCTCTAGTGTACAGCCGCAGGCCAACAAATAAAGAAGTCAAGGCTAGAAGACTGGAGATGGCGGGCACAATAGTCCTGCCTTCGGTCTCTAGGTGATAAGAGGAGTCCATGTTGGTGTCCATGCTATGAGCGAAGCTGTATGTGTAGCGAGTAGAGAAAGGGAGGCATGTACTGGAAGCGCGAAGCCCGGTATAGAGTCGCGATCGATGGGCCTGACCAGAGTCCCAGGCGCGATGGAACAAGTCGAGAATACAGGCGTGGCGGGTGAAGAGAAGGTGGCTGTGAAAGCATACGATGGCGAGAACTTTGCTTTTGAGTATCCTGTATAAAGAAAGTTAAGAAAGATATTGGGAGGTACGCCAAGTCACAGTAGAGAGGACCATCAAAGGTGATGTTCTCCTGGTCGGCGAAGCAGGACAAGAGGCAGTATGGCGATCAAGTGTTGCAATAGGCTGGCCAATAGGTCTTGGTTATATAAATGGGAATACCAAACAAGCCAATGTGAGGAGAGCAGCAGTGTAAACTGCCAGGTACCACGACCCCAGAGAAGGAGGGCCATGGGACATGTTATATATGCATGCATGTCTCGATGTCTAGACTACATGCGCACTCCTCTTTCTCGTCTCTCTCCACAATCTCCACATCTCCAGCGAAAAAAGAGGGCAAAAGACATACAACATGCAGCTCAAGTACTACCGATCTCACACCTGAACAAGGAAAGACAAGACGAGACATGCACCAACGACGTGAAGTGACGAGAAAGCCCACCCCACCCCCCCCCCTCCCCTGGCCTATACCGAGAGGCAGGACGTGCTGTGCGGTGCTGATGGTGGGCAAATATCGAGAACATGGCACACCAAAACAGGCAAATTACATCCTAGCAAGCCCAGAGCTTGAATCTAGATTCGATACAGCCCACATTTCGTTAGCGATACATCCAAGAACAGAGTCCTTCCCCCTCTCGTCCCTCGTCCCTCGTCCCTCATCCCGTACACGTACAGCACGACTAAGAAACTAACAAGTTGCAAGTTGCCCGGGTTGCTAGGTTCTCTGTAGACGAGAATGTCAAGTTCATAGGAGAAGAGGACTAAGGAGCCGGCAAGGGCAATTCTAAGATTGGTTTGCGGGAAGAGAAGCACGGAAGTGTGTTAGTGGGAAAGCAAAGCTGTGAGACAACAGTCAAGAGAAGAGAAGAGAAGAGAAGAGAAGAGAGGAGAGGAGAAGAGAAGAGAAGAGGCCTTGGAATAAGAAACGAAGCTGGCATATTAAAGGTGACTTTGCCTGTCTCATTCTATTTTGTTGTCTTGTTGTCTTGCCAAGTTATATTGTAGTTTTTATTCGTCTCCTTCTCTTTCTTCTTCCTCCTCTTCTTCTTCCTCTTCTTCTTAGTCTCCTCCTCCATCAAACTCTTTCTATCCATCTGCCCCCTATAGAGAGGGGTTATCAGCGAGAAATGCATGCAAAGCAGGCAGGCCTCTCCTCTCGTCTCTCTCTATCTACGTCCCCTACTTTGTGGATAACAAGTAAAGTAGGATCATATGGGCCAGGATTCATGGCCATGGACTAGACAAGGAACATGGTAAGGACGGAAGACAAAAGAGTCTGTTCGTAAGTGGCAAAATTCTCAAGCCTCCGCGGGACCAGTAGCAGGAGAAAACAGGAGAAAACCATAAGACGATGCAGAGAAAAAGTGGCATGGCAATAGCAGCATAAGAAAGACCTTGATATACGACGATATGTGTTAAGGCTACACTGTACACTGCACATAGATGGTTGATAGTTGTGCGCTGATACATGGAAAAAGGAGAGAAAGAGAAGGTTTTATACAGGTATAAAATAAAGCAATAAAGCAATAAAACAATGAAACAATAAAGCAATAAAACAATAAAACAATAAAGCAATAAAACAATAAAACAATAAAAACACAGCCAACTCTTCTAGTGAAACATTCACTTACTATAATGGGACTAGAAAGAGTGAATTGTGGCCCAGAAGGACTCGAGGACTCGATCTAGACTCGAGAAAAGAGAAACTCACGACAGACAATGTCTGTTTATCTATCGGCTTACTTCTTTCTCCCTAGAACCATCGTTCGTTGGCTTGATAAACAAAAGCAGAAAAGGAGAAAAAAAAAAGAAGAAAAAAAGAAACCAACAAAAGAAACAGACAAAAAGAACCTTACATATGTTTGTCCTGTCTTCTGTGCAGTGCAACAAATAAACCACGGAAAAAGAAACTCCCAATCAGCACGATTCACATCACCAAAACTAACTTGTTATTCTTTGCTTTGGATCTTTGTATCCTAAAAAGGAACTGCGGTCTTTTTTCTCTCCCACATGATTTTGACATCACAGCACTTCAGACATACAGAAAGAAAAAAAAAATTGCCAATTTAGACGGCAGCGGCTAGTACACCACACTCAGAATACCCTCCTACTAGTCGTTTTAATGAAGATCAATACGGCTGTAAGTTGACACCTATCACAACACAAGCCAAGCATTGTTTGCCTTGTTTTTTTCAGCCCCTGTCACGCAAGTATATAACCCTATTTCAATGGCTTTTGGCCTCTGTGGGAAGCATACGCATTACTCAACGCCACACACAAACCTGCCTTGGACTGCAAGCCGGCTTCCCAGTGTTTCCAGATCTTGTCGGAACCGTATTTTGAAACCCAGATACAGCCCCTTCTCTGGCTACAACGACACGGACGACCACGATACTACATATGTACGCACATGCATATGAACACCCCCCCTTCCCCTTGCTGTATAGCCAAGGGATCACCAACACAACCTTTGGGCTCCAACCACTAAAACTAGGGGATTTGGTGTAGTGGCAAGCTCTAGAGCAGAAGCGAGCTTAGAGTAGCATTAGCATCGAATAATCTGTCCAATGCGAAGCTGTGAATGCCACATTATATTCGCCAGCGGAAACTTTACTACTTTCAGATCCAGATAGGGCCATATCATATCCTCTGCCATTGGTATACTGGTTGAATGTTACAGCACGAGTCGTACCTAACAAACATATTCCGCGCAAAGGGCACCCACAAAAGTGCCCCCTTTTTTTTTTTTTTTTTTTTTTTTTTTTTTTTCTTTTCCTTTTTTTTTTTTTT
>JAXHKQ010000617.1:0-10526 GCA_038407185.1 Chalaropsis ovoidea
CCCTCTCTCCGCTGTGCCGGCTGGCCCCCTCGCCTCCGTTGTTTTATGTTTGGCCTTGATTTCAAAGCAACAATGTTTTAGCAGCGCCGCCGCACGCAAACAAGTTCTTTGACAGCTTCTCGAAGCACCAACGCCCACGCCTGTTGAGTACAAGGTGCTTGATATGCCGTAGATTTATTCCAAGGGCGACACTGATACACACTAGCGCGTAGTTTCAGGCGCGTTTCCTGCTCGCAATATCACAGAACCACATCTGTTAAGTTGTGCTCAGAAAGACCGCACATGTACATGTGTGCGTGTTTCTCGCTTCACGCGGTCATTTTCTCACCACCTGACACGTCACGGTCAATACACCACCCGCACGCAAGCTGCAGAAAAGCAACGAGAAACACTGTCACATCTCCTCCCAGTCCTCTTCGTCTTACGCCCAGTACGCCCCCTACATCCACGCGTTTGTCTCCGGTATATACACCAACCATATCTCTCGCTCTAGGTCTCGTTCTCTCTGCACCCCTCCACAAACGGCACTCATTAGGCTCTGCTTTGCTCAGTTTGCACGCAAATGTGTGTGTAACCCTGCACCATGCTGTGTTTCCCAGCACATGTATCATTTGCTATTGCCCGTAACTAGGTCTGATGCTAGATCAGCCCAGGGTGTGTGTGTGTGTCGATGGGGTTCTAGAGTGAGTTGGGAAAAGGCAGGGCAAAAATGCCTGTGGCGTCTTGTCTTCGTAAGGCGGCGTGGTGGTATCACAATGACCCGAATAGATCGCTCATGTCTGTCCCAGACTTGGGGGTGGTCTTCTTTTTTCTGGTCACTCCCGGTACGTCTTGTTCTTCCGTAGGGCGCTTCTTCTTCTTCTTCTTTTCTTTCTTGGTAGTGTCTCCGAATATGTCGTCAAAGTCAACAGTATCCTTGACAGCTGGTGGCCTTTCTTTTGCTGCAGTAGAACTAGTACCGGAGGCACCGCTCGAGACGCTGCCCTGGGTAGGTCTCTTCTTCTTTTGACGCTTTACAGCATCGCCGAATATATCTCCAAAGTCGTTTACTTTACGAGCAGGCTTCGTGGCCGCCTTGGTGGTGTCCCCAAAGATGTCGTCAAAGTCAGTAGGTTCATCCGCCTGCTTTGTGGCTCTTTTTTGCGGACTGGCTATATCGCCAAAGATGTCGCCAAGATCGACGGCTTCTTTCTTTCTCTTGCTGGTGACTTTGGCTGGGGAACGCGGTGCGCTGAATATATCACCAAAACCTTCATGTATCGACTGCGGTTCTGAGCACGGCGGCTCATCGCTCGGCACCTGATTCCTACAGGGCGCCGCTTGTTGGTGGATTGTATTTCTCGAAATAGCAACGCCAACATCTACAGAATGCGAGTCTGGCTGCGATTGCGAGCTGTACGGTGTGCCATCCGCTGATATGCGGCCCTGTTGCGTATGTGGCTGGATCTTGGCAGGGTGTATGCGTGATGCGCTGGGAACTGGCTGAGTCTCGGCTGAAGGTAGTATGGGACGCAGAGCTGAGTGGACTTGTGAGAGAATAGCAATGAGCGCCAGACCAAGTTGGGCAAACTGCGTATCTGCAGCTAGCTGTGTAAAGGACCTGCCAACATGTTAGAACCCTCCATTCTACGTCTCGGACGACTGGCAAGGGACCAACTTACTCAAAAGCACTGGGCATTATTTCAAGCCCGAGCCAGCGGGCCCTCTCAGGGCGCATTCTAGACGACCTTTCATCAAGCAGACGGCGAATTGCTCGCCTGAGAATCCCGACATTTCGCCACCAGGCCGAGTGTCTATGCTGGTTCTTGCTGCGATGGCAGAGCGCATCTAGCAGTTCAAGCGCAGGCGAAAGTTGAACCGACAACTCTTTGAACTGAGCATTTGTGAAGGTGTCCATTGCTAGTTGGGTTAGCCTGTGAGGGTGTTGAGTGGTAGAAGTCGAGGCGACAAGGCCGATAATAGTTGTAGCTCACAACACTACGAGACTTAATTAAAGCTCGGCTTAAGGCACAGTTTAGGCAGGAGGTCACATTTGTTATCGATAAGAAACTCGAGATAAGATAGCACATAAAGGCTTATCTTATCGCAATTCGTCAAGGGTTAATGACAACTCACGTGGCGCGGCCAAGAACGGGGTTCACTGCATTGGAACTCAACAACAACATGATTGTACTTCTTCGTGCGACACACATGACAAACCTGTTTCTGGTTGGCTTGAAGACCTGTCGTTGCCTCGGGCTAAACAACAGCTTGTGTTGTCTACGTGGCCAGCAGTGGCGATGTTTGCCTTGTTGGTACATCTACTTAAAACCCTGTGAGAAACGACTAGATTCTGTAGCCGGATGTGTTCGCAGTGGCTCGTCGTGGCCCCAAGTGAACAGAGTCAGAGTCCTCTATAAACTGCTTGCATGAGCAAGATATCATATCAAGGTTGTAGTGGGCCTTGGCATGGCTAATCCAGGTGACAAACAGTTGAACTATAGTGGAGTTTGTACTGGGCTACAGTCACATTGACAGAAGCAAAGCAAATATAAACTAGAAATAAAATAAGCATACTGACTTACTATAAACTAGAAATGTAGATTGGGAGGGAGAGAGTGACAGAGCGGAAACGAGAACAGGCTCATTGCCGGCCGCGGTTCAGGGCGATAAGGATAACGATAGCGGGGCCGGTCCAGTGCGTGTGTGACAATTCCAGGTGAAGGGTTTTCGTTTTGGTTAGTTGCCCCAACTTGAACTTGCAGTACCAGATTGGTTGTGACAATTCGAGGGAAGAGCAAAGATATTGGGAGGCAACTGCATGAAACTTCAGTTATATGGTTAACCAGCAGATCATCAAGAGCTCTTTGTCTTTATCTTTTAGCACTTGCTTGCTTAGGGTTCCGTCTCCAGAAGAAAAAAAACCCCAGCCAATCCGGCTGCTAGATGGACCCGCCCGCTACCTGCATGAGCAAGTCCACTTTCCTGCAGCTTATCTCTTTTTATCTTGATCTCCTTCCTCCATAGCACTGTGATGTAATTGTGCCGACAAAGCTGAAGAAACACCAATTAAACACAGAAAGCACGATAGTGCGCTCAGTTTGTGGAAAGCCAGCATTTGGTTTCCCTCTGCTATCAAGGGCGTTTGCAGACAAAGAAATTTTGCTATACCTGATTTTTAGTTGGAGGCAATTGATTTTCTTAGCTCGACCCACCATCTCCCTAGAACCCTTTTTTTTTTCTTACCTACCTAGCAAGAGATAAACAAGAGAAGGCAGCCCAGCCCCTACGTCCAGCCGGCAACTACCCTCATTTTATTTTATCTCTTGTTGCACGGGGTTTCTCTGCTCGGGTTGCGCCTGCCATTTATACAGTCGTGATAGTTGGTCTTGCCTTTTGTTCAAATACGCAAGCGCCTTCTCTACCTTTCCCGTGCCTGCCCTCCTCCTCGTGCGCCTTCTCTACCTTCCCGTGCGCCTTCCTCGATTACATCCCCGATAATTGAATATGGCCGCCAGCAGCAGCCTTCCGCATGATCGCGACCGATCGGGCGGCTTTCTATCCAGCAGCTTTGCCTCACGCTGGACAGACGGAGCCGACGCCGATAACGATATTGAAGGCGAGGCCGGCGAAGGCAGCCACCTGCTAGCCGGCCACGGCCAGCGCCAACGAAGGTTTGTGAATATCTTCAACTGTACCTCCCAGACCGCCTATAACTGACCCTTTTACTTGTCCTATCTCCAACTACAGCTCCTCGACAACCAATCGCCTTGCTGCCCTCACGGACATTGGCGGCGTCAACTCCATCCGCTCCTTCACCCGCAGTTGGCAACGTGCCGCTGGCTTCCAGGAAGTCATCCCACGCCGACCCTCGTTCCAGTTTGCGCCCGACTACGCCCCGGAAGTCGGCGCCCTCGATTACGACCATAGCGCAATCGATGACGAGTCACAATCGCACGCGTCCTCGCCAGGGCTGCTGGGCGCACAGATCCGCAGCGGCAGCCCGTCCGATGCGGCGTCTGCTGGTGCGCCGCCGCCGCCGCCGCCGCCGCAGTCGACCGGCGACTTCCGCGAGCGCGAACGCAAGGCCCTTGAGGATGAGCTGGCTGGCGCTCTAGCCGGCCGCAGTCCCGGCGGTCCTCAGCGCAGCAGCTTCTCGAGCGGCAGCGAGATGCGCATGGGGTCGCTATTCGCTGTGCCCCCGCACCTAGCTGATCCGCTGGTCGGCAGCTACCAGAGCTACCGCAGCTATGGCTCGGTCAACTCCATCCTTACAGACCGCAGCGGTATGGCGCGCGCATGGCAGCAGCAGCAGCAACAGCAGCATCAGGGTGGCGACGGCGCTGCTGAACACAGAGAAATCCCGCCCATTCTTGTTCGTGAAGTTGAGCAGGATGGAAAGATTGTTCTCGCCGTCGAAGGCCAGTCGACACTGCCTCAGACCATCTTCAACTCTATTAAGTAGGCTTTTCTCCCCCGATTCTCAACCTTTCTTGTCCTGCAACTAACCACCCGGCATCCCGCAGTGTTCTGATTGGAGTTGGTCTTCTGAGTCTACCCATGGGCGTCCGTTACGCCGGCTGGATCTGGGGCATGATCCTGCTTGCAGCCGCTGCTCTGGTGTGCAGCTACACCGCGAGACTGCTTGCCAAATGCATGGATCTTGACCAAAGCATCATCACCTTTTCCGACCTTGCGTATATCTCGTTTGGCAGCAAGGCGAGAATTGCAACCAGTATTCTTTTCACGCTGGAGCTGCTGGCAGCTTGTGTGGCGCTGAGTAAGTCGCAGGCAGATAGAGGCGTCGACTGTTTCTACATGGGCCCTGCTAACCACCCACTCGTTATCTAGTCGTGCTGTTTGCTGATTCGCTCGAGCTTCTGATTCCGGGCTTCATGACGTCGCTGCAATGGAAGGTTGTTTGCTGCGCACTCATTGCCCCGCTCAACTTTGTGCCATTACGCCTGTTGAGTTTCACCAGCGTCATTGGCATCTTTTGCTGCCTGTGCAGTAAGTGCCACCTCGCATTTGAAGTCTGTCCAAGTTACCGTCGCCATATCTACTAACACCGTTCTGTGCCAGTCGTCTCTATTGTCGTCTTTGACGGTCTCTACAAGCCTGATTTCCCCGGCTCCCTTCTTGAGCCTGCGGCCACCTACCTCTTCCCTGAGCACTGGTCAACCCTTCCCCTGTCCTTTGGTCTTCTGCTGAGTCCATGGGGCGGCCACTCCGTTTTCCCCAACATCTACCGTGATATGCGCCACCCGTACAAGTACGCGTATGCCGTGAAGACAACCTTCTCCTTCACCTACCTGCTCGATGCGACCACGGCCGTTGCCGGCCTGCTCATGTTTGGCGACGGTGTCTCCGAGGAAATCACGTCCAACATTCTCAAGACCTCGGGCTATCCACGTGTCTTGACTCTGATGATGTGTGCCTTCATCGCCATCATCCCGTTGACCAAGATCCCGCTCAACGCGCGTCCCATTGTCAACACGCTTGAGGTGGTGTTTGGTGTCAACGACCCGGCCGTGCAGATGAGTCCCCGCACCCGCTCTGTGATGCGCGTCTCTGTCAAGCTCTTCGTCATTGTGGTGTTCCTGATCATCTCTATTCTCTTCCCGGCCTTTGACAGCATCATGGCCTTTATGGGCAGTGGTCTCTGCTTCAGCATCTGCATCATGTAAGTCCAGCCTTCAACCCCCGTGCACATAGTGTGTGTCTCCGTTTCTAACAAAGCCCTCCAGTCTCCCACTAGCCTTTTATCTCAAACTCTTCAGTAGCGAAATCTCCGCGCGCGAGCGTCTGATGTGCTACGTGCTCATTGTCATCTCAACCACCATGTCGGTGGTGGGTACCATTTGGGCTTTCCTTCCCAAAGACATGATCCACGCGAACTGAGGGGAGAGATGAAGCATGGCTGTGTTTATGTGTGAATTTCAAAATGTTGGGACAGTTCGGGAGTGTTTGCCTAGGCTCTTTAATTGTTTCCTTTGTGTCATGCATTCTGCGATGTTGGTTGTTAGTAAAAGTGATGTTTCTTCACAGTTGAGTAATACATAATGTGCGAACGCACCAAATATAGTGGAGACAAGACATGACGTTGCACACAGGTATAAGTAGGACAAAGCATGTGTGGGTAATTTCTGGTATTACAGGTTGATGATGTATGCTATGTAAGTTCGACTCCACTTCCTCCTCCCTAAGTCGACACACTTCCTCCTCCACTGTTCCGTCATACATCCACAGCACACCACCGTCATCAAACATGTAAAGAATACACAGAAAAGCGGGAGACTGGTTTCCTGATTGGGTAAAAACCCTGACCTGAATGCAAACGAGCGACAGCTGCTCCCACTCTGTCGTGCTCAGTCAAGGAAAACCATCGTCCACAATTGGAACCGTGACCCAACAGGGTGCTACTACCTATCCAAGAAAAAAAGGAAAGATAAAATGGCACCCAATTAGTAGTCCAGCCCAACCCACGTGTTCGTGAAATGATTTCTGTTTTCACGCCAGTTGCTGCTGCAGGCCCAGGGCCGAGCAGTCTGGATATGGTCGCGCGGTTTAGCGCGGATGTTGCGAGAAGAGAATAATTGGCAAGATGCAGCATCGCTGAGGACACCACAGAAAGTGCTGCTCAAGCCGAGGTTTTGAGTGGAGATGTTGCGAGACCGTTGGGCAGCCCGGGACTCCGCCTTGTCGAAAGCGCGACGGCGCTTTCCAAGAGCCTCCCACTTTTCCAAGGTCTTCTTGCCGCCCTGGGCATTAGCCTTGTTGTCAGACAGCGGCATGAGGGCAGATGTCAACGATTGGCCAGCGCCAGAGGGCATAGTGCGAGGGACACTGGTTGCCGATTGATCTTCAGGCACGGTGGAACCGTGGAAGAAAAACCCGTCGTCGATGAATTCGGCGTCGAGGTCGGCGGCAGCGAGATCAGCATTGAGGGCTGAGGAGCTAGTGACATCAGGCTTAACGTCGGAGACGTCGTCCTCAAAGATCAGCTGATCCTCATCCAAAGACGAAGGCTTCACACTTTCGTTGGAGAAGGTGCGAGCGTTCATCTCCTTGCGAGTGTCAACTTGAATGTCAGGGTCCTCGTAAGGGCTAACAGAGGTGTCGTTGAAAGACATGTCGAAATCAAAGTCATCCTCATCATCGACCATGTCACTCCAGCTAACACCGCTGGCACCCTTGCCACGGCCAAAGGAAAAGGAGAGGTTGGAAATAGGCGGGGCTCTGGCCTTGGGAATGGGGACGGAACCAGCTTGGGCGGCCATGCGAGAAGCGGGAGCAGGAATGGCACGGGCAGCGGTCAAAGGCTGGAAAGATCCCATGCTGGACTCGGCCATGGAGGACATGGGGGTTTCCAAAGTAACGTCGCACCAATCGCGGCGGTTTTCAGTCTCGGAAAACAGAGGCTCGTCGTACTCCTCGTCGGGGATGACGGAGAGGTGACGCTTGTGCTTGCTTTCGGGAATGGGAACAGGGGCGAAGAAGGGGTTCTCGTTTCCGTGCAGAGAAGGGCTCTGGATGGAAGGAGTGCGAAGAGGGGCACGGTTGGCCTCGGGCACGGCGGGACGCTCAGCAAACATGAACTCGTCGAGCACTTCATCAAAGTTCGTGAAGCTGTTCACACGCCACAGTGCATCACGGACACGAGCCAAAGAGCGCATGGTGGGGTCAATGCTCATGCACTGGTTGATGACCTCGAAGGTGTCGGGGGACATGTCGGGGAAAACATCAAACAGTGACTGCTTGTCAGCAGCAAAGTCGCGGAAGAGGGGATCGTCCATGGTAGGGCGGGTAAAAGGGTTGCGGGAGAAGAGAATGTTAAGCAAGCAAACTCCGATCGACCAAATATCCGACTGCGCAGGAGAGTATCCCATGCCGGCATGATCGTACTGCTCGGGAGCCATGTAGCGATCACTTCCAACAGCCATCTCATCACACCACTGTTGCGTGGTGGCAAGGCCAAAATCGCCGAGCTTCATGGCGCCAGTTTTGGTGATGAAGATGTTTTCGGGCTTGATATCACGGTGGTGGACACCCATGTTGTGCATGTACTCGACGGCGTCGACAACCTGGAGCATGAACTTCCGCACGTGCTCAGTCTCGCCGGGGCCACAGTCACTGCGAATGGCTTCGTAGAGATCCCCGCGTTCGCAGAACTCGAGCACCAGGTACAGGTGCGAGGTGGTCTCGAACGAGTCGAGGAGGCTCACGATGCCGGGGTGTCTGCCTAGACGCTCGTGAATCTCGAGCTCCTCGGACTTGTCATCGACCAGGAAGACCTGCTCCTGTTGCGAGTCGATGTCGTTCTCCGACGCAGCAGACTGCTTCGTCATGCATTTGATGGCAACCTTGTCGTTGGTTTGGAGGTCAGTTGCCATGAAGACCATGCCAAAGGAGCCATGGTTAAGAGGCTGCTCTGTCCGGTAGCGAGCGTTGAGAATCGCACCGTTCTCGAAAGATGATCTGAGGCAGGAAGACATTGTGGATAAAAGTGGAGATGATGTGAGGGGAGTTTTGAGTATATGACAAGAAAGAAATTAAGGAAATATAGAAAAAGAGATGAAACAAATGAAAAATATGATGATGATAACAAGGCTGGGACTGTTGGTATGATAGTTATTTGGAGAACAAAAAGAGAACGAGGCAAGTCTGGTGGCAGAAAGAAGAAAAAGGCAGAAAGATGCTGCGAGCGACCTCGAGTAGTGAGGGCTGCGATGATCGTACAAAAAGGCAGAGAAGAGTAGAAGAGTTGCGCGCCGAAGCACAAGAAAGTGGCCAGACTCCGAGAGACTTCTATGGATTCAGTAGAACGGAAACACAGGCGGCAAACGGACCAAGAAGGACAAGGATAAGAAAAGAATAGTAGAAGCAGTTGTTGTTTTGTGAAGCAAGTAGGAGGCGCACAGTATGTTCAGAAACAATCGTTGGTGATATCAAAAAGTCGCTGGGCTGGAAAAAAGAAGATGTGAAGATTCGCAGGAAGAAAGAAAAAGAGAAGAAAAAAAGCGGCAGTAAATTGAAGCAGCGAGGCGATGATGATGATGGGATAGCGACAAATTGATGAAGCAAGAACGATAAGAACAAGTGTGTGTACAACTCCGGGTCGTTCGTTTCGATTTCAGAGGCTCATTGAATGGGGGTGGTCATAAAAAAAAAAGAATAACAAAGGGAAAGAAAAAAGAAGATATTTGCAGAAAGTGATCGAGGGTATCGACGAGCAGAGATGCCGAACCAAGTGTTTGGACGAGTGTCCTGTGAGTTAAGAAACACTTGGATGCTATAAAGACATGAGGCGATAGCTGTTGTGGAGGTGCGCTTGACGAACCAGCGCGTGGAAAGAAAAGAAAAGAGGGAAAAGCTTAGCAAAGAATGAGGTGAGTTTGTTTGTATGGGGTGTATCTCGTGGTTAGACGACGATGGGTGAACTTTCTTCTGAGGTAGCGTCAAGAGAGAAGTTCGGAGGCAACTGGCGATAAAGGCAAGATATCGTTGCGGGACTTGGCTGGTGTCAATGAAGACGGGGAGGCAAACAGTCAACGGATTGAAAGTTGGTCAAAAAAGAGTTCTTGTGTGGACGGTTCGGTCGCGGACGAGTCGGGCAGATAGCTGTCGCAACAGTGATTGGCTAAACACGCAAATCCACAAAGGGCTCTTATAGTTGGTATGGCAGTGGGTGATGGAATCAAGATCAGGAAACCTTTGTTCCTTTTTCTCTTCGGCGTTCGTTGGGGCTGGAAATGCGATCAAGGCAAAAGCGAATTGACCGGAAATCGAACCGTGTAGTAATGGATGGGGAGAGAGAGATAGAAGGGGGTATTGGCTTATTGCGCTACAGCTTGAAGCAATGATACTGCAGAAAGGAGAGGAGCAGTGTCGAGACGGCGGCGGGGAGTTTGTTTAGTCGTGAAGTTCTCGAAGGAGGAGAGTGGCGAGATGGAGGTGGTCGAGATAGTGGATGAAGAACGGACAAGAGAAGAAAGGAGAGGAGGATGGTGATGGACAACGAGAAACTAAACAGGGCAAGCAGTCAAGCAAGACGAGCGGCAAATAGCGTAAGGGGAGAAGAGGAAAGCGGAAAGGAAAGATGAAAGAAAGAAAGAGAGTGGAAGAGGGCAAGTAGAAGTAGAACGGAACGGAAGAGCAAAGGCAAAGGCAAAGGCAGAGGCAGAAGCAAAGGCAGAAGAGAAAAAGGAAACGGGACCTTATTGAAGGAAAAAAGCGAAGGGAAAGAAGAAAAAAAAGGAAGAAGAGCGCAGTGGAAAGAGAGAGAAGTGAGAGTGAGGAGTGAGTAAGAAGGAAAGAAAGAAAAGGAAGAGGAGGGAAGAAAGAGGAAGAAGAAGAGGAGAGAAAGGGAGAGAAAGGAAACGGAAGGTTGGAGAAGCATCAAGAAGAGAGACGGCGTATAGTAAGGGACGGAAGAAAAGTGGGCAGCTACAGGGCAGAGCACGGTACAGGGCAGGCAGAGCACGGTACAGGGCAGGCAGAGCACGGTACAGGGCAGGCAGAGCACGGTACAGGACAGAGCAGTACAG
>JAXHKQ010000618.1:0-10473 GCA_038407185.1 Chalaropsis ovoidea
GGTTTGTTGGGGTTGGGGTTGGGGTTGGGTTCGAGTTGGGGTTGGGTGTTCTTGAGATGTGCGCTGGTTTGGTTCAATGTTACCTCATCGTCGACTAGAAAGTCGTCTTCCCACAGTTTGCTTTCCTCCTGTTCGTCTGCAGCGGCCAGGTTAGCGGGTTGTGCATGGAACCCGGAACTAGGGTTTAGGGGCTTAGATGAGGGTTAGTTACCTGTGACAAAGCAAACGACGGTTTTGTTGCGCTGGACGGCAGAGGCAATGCCCTCTTGGAGGGAGCCGTGGTAGAACATGGCGGTGGGCGAGGATATGAGATAGATGGAGACGGAGACGGAGAGGCAGAAGCTAAGCGTGGGAGGGCGACGGCGATACGCAATATCGCGGTTGAGGGCGTCCGGGGTCGGGGTCGGGGTCGGGGTCGGGGTCGTTGGGTCCGGGTAGAGGGGTGCCGGTTTTCCTACAGCCTAGTGTCACTCGTCCGCTTGAGTCGGCGGCAAGTGGCAGCTGTGATTGATTGGATGGGTGATTCGTTGGTCGCGATGTGCGTGTGTGAGGTGAGATGAAGGAAAGCGAAGCTCTTGCAAGGCCAAGGCTGACAATATCCAAAGGCGGCCAGCCAGCGGAAGCAGCAAGTGTGGCTGAAAGATGATTTGATGGGGCGCATGCGCGCACGTGGACGGTTGCTTTGGGCTTTGGGTTTGGGGCTTTAGGCGGACGGACGCAGCCGGCGAAGGCTTTAGGGGGGTTGTTGCAGCAGCTCTTCAGCGGCTCTTCAGCGGCTCTTCAGCGGCTCTTCAGCGGCTCTTCAGCGGCTCTTCAGCGCACTCCACTGCTAAGAGTCCTCCCCCACCCCCGTCTATAGTGCACATGCACAAGCAATAGCAATGGGCACAACCTGCAAGTCAAGCTGCAGGAACCGAGAGAACAATGCAACGGGGAAGAAGACGAACAAAAAGACAGACAAACAGACGAAAAGACTAGACAGGTTGGACAGGTTGGACAGAGAGCGTCATGGAAAACGATCAGTAATGCAGTAGAAATACTCCAAAATAGAGTGGAAACACTCCAAAATACAGTGGAAATACTCCAAAATACAGCACCTATGTCACTCCTTCCCCCCTATAACCTCATCAACCACACAGCCTATCCCAGCCCGTCCCCCCAAACAAAAAGCACAAGCGTGCGGTGCACCACTGCGTCTCGTCTGTCTTGTTGTTGGAGCGTTTCGTTTCTCCCAACAAAGACAAAAAAAAAACAATATCGCTGGGACTTGCCCGAGCTCAGGGCACCCACGCACTGCAGCGCGGAGCAGCAGCGCCAGAACAGAGCGCTATAGAGCCTGTTATAGCGCTCTATAGCGCCCCACAGCGCCCTATAGCGCCTGCTGCAGGGGGGGAGACCAGGCCTGCTCAGTGCAGACGGGTCCCCTGCGTTGTCGCCTGAGGAACCCAACAGAAAAGAACCGTGGGGAATTTTCGCGAGCGCCACAGTACAGGGGGCTTGCTGACGCCACAGCTCTTGCAGCAAGGCAAGCTTCAGTCAGTCCAGCTCCGTCTTGCATAACCCTTACCGTGAGCCTGTGTAACCCTGCCAACAATCCATCAACTGAGGGCGCCGGCCCGCCATACGCTGCTGCCAGCTGTCACACAGTCGGTGTGGTGCGCCATTGTGTGTTGCGCACCACGAATTGCATCATACAAGCTGTCTCGTCTGTCACTTGCACCGCTCACTAGTTTGTTGCAGTCAACGGAAGAACAAAGTCCCTTGGGCCAATGGGAATGTGGTGTGATAATCAGTCGAGGTAGCGACATGTCGCTGTCATCGCGCTATCCCCCTCTACATGTACCAGCCTGCACTATAGACATACTCATCGAGGCCCCAACCGAGGCCCCAAGCCACCAAGTACCACCCCTAACCTCCCCCCCTCGCCTTGGCCGTATCTTGCCCGAAATATCTGTTGCAAGCCGCCGCGTGATTCATTGCAAGTTTGTCGTGATGGCTGCCAATGGAAACACATGACGTGCGTGCAGCACTACGGCAGAGCTGCTGTACAGTACACAACAGCCAGCAGCAAAAATTATAAAGCCTGTGACCACCCTGGTACTGCCGCCTGCCTGCCGTCTGCACATCTGCCACGTACCGACTTAACTTGCATTGCAGCTTTGACCTGTGCCCATCTTCTTACAAACGGCTCCCCACATCTCGTCTCACCCGCTATACTGCGCTGTTCTCATAATGGCTCCCTCAGCAACCGACACTGCGGCTGATGCCGTGTCTGTGCCCACGGCCAAGGCCTACACCAAGGACAAGGTCTATACCAAGGCCGACGGCGACTACAAAGAGCTGTCGCCTGTGACTCTGGCTTCTACGGAACTGACTGGCACTGGAGACGGAAAGTTTGACGCTGCCACCGTACGTGATGTTGTGCATACCCTGCAGACAGCCTGGATACTCTGCATACTCTGCATACCCTGCAGACAGCCTGCATACTCTGCATACTCTGCGTACTCTGCGTACTCTGCATCTACTAACTAGCACTCCCCAGTACCCCCACTACCTCCCCACGTGGAACCCCGACCAGAAATACCCTCCCCTCACCCCCTTCGAGCACTACGAGCACGGAAAAGACGCCGACCCCACCTACCCCGAGCTGCTCGGCCCCTCCACCAACGTCAACCACCTGACGCCCTTCACCGGCTCCGAAGTCAGCGGCATTCAGCTCAGCAGCCTCAGCTCCGCCGGCCGCGACCAGCTAGCCCGCTTCGTCGCCGAGCGCAAAGTTGTCGCCTTCCGCAGCCAGGACTTTGCCGCCCTGCCCATCGAGCAGGCTCTCGAGTTCGGCGCCTACTTTGGCCGCCACCACATCCACCCCACCAGCGGCTCGCCCGCCGGCCACCCCGAAGTGCACCTCGTGCACCGCTCGGCCGGCGACGACTCGGCCGACGCCTACTTTGCCAACCGCCTGAGCTCCGTCGCCTGGCACAGCGACGTGTCGTACGAGCAGCAGCCGCCCGGCACCACCTTCCTCTACGTGCTGGACCTGCCATCGACCGGCGGCGATACCATCTTCACCAACGCCGCCGAGGCCTACAACCGCCTGAGCGACCGCTTCAAGCAGCGCCTGCACGGCCTCACCGCCGTGCACTCGGGCATCGAGCAGGTCAACGCCTCTCTGAGCAAGGGCAGCATCAAGCGCCGCGAGCCGGTTGCCAGCGTGCACCCCGTGGTGCGCACGCACCCTGCCACGGGCGAAAAGGCGCTCTATGTCAACCCTCAGTGTACGTGCCCTGGGTGGTCCCTGGGTTCCTGGGTCCCTGGGTCCCTGGGTCCATCTCCCCCGCTCCCACTCCATCCTCCTGTTCATCTCGCCCCAGCCCAGCTCAGCCCAGCCCAGCCCTGCTAACAGCCAGCCCCCAACCCGCAGTTACCCGCGAAATCGTCGGCTACAAAAAGGAGGAGTCGGACGCCACCCTCAAGTTCCTGTACGACCATCTGGCCTGGGGCGCAGACTTCCAGGTCCGCGTCAAGTGGGAGCCCGGCACCGTCGTGGTCTGGGACAACCGCGTCACGCAGCACTCGGCCCTGGTCGACTGGGCGTCGGGCGAGAGACGCCACCTGGCGCGCATCACGCCACAGGCCGAGGCGCCGTACGAGACGCCGTACGAGGGATAGGGAGGGGGACGGAGGGACAGGGAGGAGGGATGGGGAGGAAGGACGGGGAGGAGGCCGGAGGGACGGGCGGATTGTAATTTGAAAGCTGTCTTGTATCCAACAGTAGGAGCTATTTGGGAATATAAGTCGCTGCACTATAGCCGGAAGCAGTTGTCCTCTAGTCACAACAGGTAGCTAAATGTGCGTGCCCCCATTGTTACACACACCTCAGTTGTTTGAGGCCGCGCCTTCCAACTTCATTTCATCACCAACCTGCCATTTTGTTTTGCCAGCAATCAGCCGAATATTCTCATTTTTCTGTGCGCCCTAATCCACCGCCAACACCAGGAAACCCCCATCTCGAAAGTTTTTCCAGATTCATACTTTTCCACAAGGCACCACATGTCGAAATATCACCATCTTGTAACACCACCGTGGTGCAATAATCCCTGCAAGTGTCGTTTATTTTAGACGTTGCACCAGCAAGGGCCACGCCAAAAGGCTTGGCGCTCCTCCTCGTCCTCCTCGTCCTCCTCGTCCTTTATTGTCCTGATGCTCCCGACCATTTGCTGATGCTCTGATTGGCTCTAGATGCGTCTCTGTGTGGAAGAAGTCCCGTCTGCTCCCCGCCTCCTCCCTGCCCAGCAGCTGCCACCTAGAGCCTCTCTACCGGGTTGAAGCCTGCACCCTAGTGCGGTGTTTGCCTTGGTCACAAAGTCACAGTAGCGGCTTGCCGTGCACCCGTGATTGTCGTAATACGCCAGCACAATGTCGACCACGGATAACACCATTTACTACGAATATCCGGAATCTAGATAAGCAAGCCCGGGAAAAACTGGCCCGAAACGCTATGCACGCAGCCACGCCACTGCACGCTGTGTCCTGCTGGCCCTGTGGGTGTTGTGGTAGCAACGGCACCCTGGATAATGGCAAGCAACTCTCTGGTCGCGCCTTTCCATCTCAAGATTCCGACTTTCCGCTGCCCTGCCTCCATCTTCTCTGGCTTACGTCTGCCTTGTCCTCTTTGGCCCAGTTTGTCCGATCCACGCTACGGCGCTTCTCCCGACTTGGACTGGGGACCGACGCTGGCTGTTCCAGTTTGCCATTCTATTGATTCATGTGTCTGATACCATCTGCCAGCCAAAGGCGCAACAGCAGCCATGGATAAATGAACTCCACGCAGAGTCCACCATCCGGCCCAGTCCTAGAGGAGCCCGGAAACAAAGTGTGGCTGATAAGCAACCCGGACTAGTGTGCAAAGGGGACAGCTCTACACCGGACTATGACCGAGTACATCGAAACCGTCCAGATTGACGGTCTGAACTCAAACGGGTATATATGAGCCGACTCTGTCCTGTTGCCATGTTGCTGCACTTCTCTAGCCTTTTCAAGGAGACCGTCTTTCTCAGCCTAGACAACGCTCTACCTAATAACCCATCCCTTAATCTCTCCCTTTCCGCCCTGAAACCGGCACCATGACTTCCTGGCCGTGGTCCCGCGACCCCAAGCCCAAAGACGGCGCAGCCAACTATTCCTCGGGCCACGAGGACGACAGCAAGAGCCCCAAAACAGCGTCTGCCCCCGCCGCACGCACCGGGTCCATAGCAACATCGTCGTCCAACGACACGGCTACAGAAGCAACCCCGCACGTCCTCGGATCAACGCCCAACCATGCCTTTTCCAGCCCGTCCATGGCCGAGCACTGGCGCGGGGTGTACAACAAGGCGCAGTACGAGAACCGGCACCGCTTTGATCCTGGATTCGAGTGGACGGCTGAAGAAGAACGGAAGCTGATTCGCAAGGTGAGCGAGCCTTAGTGGCACGAGACGGACGCGACTTGGGCTTCGGGCTTGGGCTTGGCGGCATGTCGTTGTTGGTGCTAACAGTTGTTTCTTCCACTAGATCGATCTCCGCATTGTTCTCCTGGCCTGGTTCATGTTTTGCTCGCTGGATCTGAACCGCCGAAACATTAACAGAGCCATTACCGACAACCTGGTGGGTCTTTTTTTCCTTTTCCTTTTTTTTTTTCTTTCTTTCTTTCTTTTTCTTTCTTTTCTTCCAACCTCTGTCTGGACCTGCTAACACCAAAACCGCGTGCCCACAGCTGCCCGAGCTGGGCATGACGACCAACGACTTCAACTACGGCCAGACTATATTCCTCACGTCCTTTCTCGCTGCCGAGCTGCCCAGTGGTCTGATCAGCAAGAGGCTCGGCGCCGACCGCTGGATTCCCGCGCTCATCATCTGCTGGTCCATTGTTTCTGGCTGCCAGGCGTGGATGACGACAAAGACGCAGTACTACGTGCTGCGGTGCCTGCTGGGCCTGGCCATGGGTGGCTTTATTCCGTAAGTGCTCTTCTGGTGGGCTAGTGCGTCTTTACTTGAGTAGTTTATTCCTCTAACACTGTGTGCATGCATGCATAGTGACGTCGTTCTTTGGCTCACGTACTTTTACAAGTCCAACGAGCTGCCCAACCGCCTGGCCTTTTTCTGGACGGCCCTGAGCGCCTGCAACATTGCCGGCTCCTTCATCGCGGCCGGCGTGCTCCAGATGCGCGGCGTTGCGGGCTACGCGGGCTGGCAGTGGCTGTTCCTGATTGAGGCGGGCCTGACCCTGACCATTGGCCTGTTTTCGGTCGGGCTGATGCCAGCCGGCCCGTGCCAGACCACGGGCTGGCTGCGCGGCGCGGCCGGCTGGTTCTCGGAGCGCGAGGAGTACATCATGGTCAACCGGCTGCTGCGCGACGACCCGTCCAAGGGCGACATGAACAACCGCCAGGGCGTTGGCCTGGCGCTGCTGTGGAAGGTGCTCAAGGACTGGGAAATGTGGCCGCTGTACCTGATTGGGCTGACGTCATACATTCCGCCTTCGCCCCCAAACACGTACTTGTCATACATCCTGCGGCAGCTGGGATTCAGCACCTTCAAGGCCAACCTGCTGGCTATTCCGTCGCAGTTCCTGTTTGCCGTGCAGCTGCTGGTGATCTCGTGGGTGTCGGAAAAGTTCAAGGAGCGGTCGATTGTGTCGTCGCTGTCCAACATCTGGATCCTGCCGTGGCTGATTGCGCTGGTGGTGGTGCCGGCCAGCACCAGCGCGTGGGTGCGTTATGCGCTGCTCAGCGGGCTGCTGAGCTACCCGTACTGCCACGCCATCCTGGTCAGCTGGAACGCGCGCAACAGCAACTCGGTGCGCACGCGGGCGGTGAGCGCGGCGCTGTACAACATGTTTGTGCAGGCCGGCAACATCATCGCGACCAACATCTACCGCGACGACGACAAGCCGCTGTACCGCCGCGGCAACAAGATCCTGCTGGCTATCACGGTGTACAATATCTTGCAGTTCTACGGGGTCAAGCTTTTTTACATGTGGCGCAACAAGGTGCGCGAGCGGCAGTGGAAGGCCATGTCCAAGGAGGAGCAGGACGACTATGTACGGAGCACTACGGACGAGGGCATGAAGCGGTTGGATTTCCGGTTTGCGCACTGAGGGGTGGAGGGGTGGAGGGTTGGAGGGTTGGAGGGTTGGAGACCTTCAGACGTGGAGATATGGTGAGGGGGGGCGCCCAACAAGCCTGTGTGTCTAAAACGCCTTGACCTTGAGTTTGGAAGCCTCCGAAGCAGGTCCGGGCCCAAAGAGCCCCACAAAATAAGCAGTCCGCGTCAGGAACAGGAAAGCCTTGAATGAACAGAAATCACATGTTAGTGAGACGTGTGCATGGGGAAAAGAAAGAAAGAAAGAGTCGGGGCAATGGGGTTGGAGTCGAGCCGGCGGGGTAAGAAGGCCGAGGTAAGAAAGCGCGGGCACGAAGGCCGGGGGTAAGAAAGTAAGAAGGCCCGGCTTGGGAAGGTAAGACCTCGTGCAAAAGGACCATTGAGAAGAGAAGCAAAGGAGCATCAGACAGCATGCATGAAACAAGGAGTGTAAAAAAAAAGAGAAAAAAAAGAAAAAAAGAAAAGAAAAGACGTACCGTCGCACCGATATTCCCCCACGCCATCGCATTCCACGCCCGCACGTCCAGCGCCGCCGTCACGGCCGCCGCCCGCCCCAGCCCCAGGCCCAGGCCGTGGCAGGTAATGCCAATATGCCCAATGTCCGCCAGCCACAGCGCCAGCAGGTACGCGCGCACGACGCGCAGCTCGCGCGTGGTCGTGAGCACTGCCAGGCCGAGCAGGGCGAGCAGCAGGTAGGTGTTGGCGAGCTGGCGAGCGACGATGTCCGCGGCGGCGGCGGGGGCGGCGGCGGCGGGGGCAGCCCTGTCGTCAATCGCGTACGATCCATACAGCGCGGCTGCTGACGGGAGCTGCGAGGCGGTGAACCATGTCGGCCACAGAAAAGCTGCTGCAAAGCCGCCGAGTCTGCGCAGGGCAGGGGAGGGGAGGGTGTGTTTTGTTAGTGAGGTGTGGGTTTGGGAGGGGGCGTGGTGGGCCTGAAGTACAGAGATAGTGGCTCGGCAATGGTAAAGACCAGACGAGGAAAGGTGGGGAGTTGAGAGGCCATGGCGGATGGGACGAGAGGCGGTCGGCGTGGACAGACAGGACAGACAGGCCAGACAGTAGGTGATATATGGTAGGTAATGGACACGCTCTGGTGGTGCAGTAGTCGATGGAAGACATGAAGGGTTTTCTGGCGGGGGCAGCTGAGTCATCAGTAGACATTGGGGGCTGTGGGGGCTGTGGGAGCCTTGGGGGCCTGAGGACCCTGGGAACCTTGAGGGCTCTCAGGGCTTGAGGGTGAGGGCTTTTGCACACTGCAACCGCTCTAGGCGCCGTCGACAGCTGCCGCCAGCTGCAGTCTCTGGCTGGAGTTAAGGACATAAGGCCAGTATAAGCGCCGGTCAGAGCTCGCCCCTCCCCCCCTTCCTTTATTGGTAGTGCGACGGCTAGCCTGCAGCTCGGACAATTGGATTGTTACTGCGCTTACTTGCTTACTATTTCGACCGCCTGCGCATAGCGTATAGCGCGCATATCGGCGTCCCGGCACACCGAAACGGCTCACCGAGAAGAGGTGGGGCACGGCAGTCCTCGCTGATTAAGCTTCCGCGGCAGAGAAAGTGGGGCAGGCGCCTTGTCACCTTGGCAGGCCGCCCTGGCGGGCCCTGGCAGAAAGGCTCCGAACATGGAAACAAGAGCTTTATCCGAACGTCTTAACTCCGCAGCGCGCCAAAAACAAGCGTGATTCTGGCGTGTGACACCGCGCGGAGATAGCGTGTGGCTCGATCTCGTTGTTCCCCATCCCTCCCCCATCCCTCCCCCATCCCTCCCCCATCCCTCTGCTCTGCCCTGCCCTGCCCTCTGCCCTGCTGCCAGCCGACTTGCCATATGCCCAGCCAGATACATGTCGTCCGGCCACGCGCGCTGTCTGGGGGCTCTGCGCTGTGCTCTGCTCTGCTCTGCTCTGCTGTGCTGCGTTCGAGTGGCCTGGCCGGGCCTGGTTGATTTGTCATACACTGCACACCATGGTTATATGCAGGCTCTTGATTTCCTGCCCTTCTTATTGTGCCTGTGCCCGTCACTCGTCACACTTGGCCGCCGCCATTGACCAGCTGGTGTACGAGACCACGCTGCCTGTTTGCACTGCACTGCACTATGGGCTCCGAAAAGCCACGGCCAGGCCCTAACCCAGGGCCAAATCCTTTCGCTTCTGCGGTGGAAGCAGGTGCAGCAGCAGGTTCTGCTTCTGTGTCTGCTTCTGCTGCTGCTTCTGCTGCTGCTTCTGCATCTTCTACCACTGCATCTTCTACTGCCGCTGCCTCTCCCGCTGCCGCCGCCGCTGCCGCCGCCGCCGCCCCCCTCCGCCCCGCCGGCTCGCTCCCCAACTTCCCACTGCCCTACCCCTCATCCAGCCTTGCTACTAACCCCTATCAATCCGATGTCGACTACGGCTTTTCCTACTGGAACGAGCAGCCGCCCAAGCACAATGACGCCCCTCCCAGCCACACCCTGCCTAGTATCCAGGAAGTGTACGAGACCAACTTTATCGACCCCCGCGCCACCTACCGCCCCAGCTCCGTCACCTACGAGCTGCCGCCCGTCCTCCCCCGCCTAGAGGATGTCTCCATTGCCGCCTGCTCCCGCACTACTCCCGCTGCTGCCGCTGCTGCCGCCCTTCAGCCCCTCCACGCCACGCCGCCCCCGACGTCCCACCTGTCCAAGATCCACATCGAAGCCCTCACCCACCTCAACGACATCCCCGCAATCAACCCAGCCTTCCCCGAGCTTGTGGCCGGCGCCGCCCGAAGCATCACCGCCTCCCCCGACCTGCACCCCGCTGCCCTGCTCGCCCGCCGCTCGCTCTCCCCGCCAAACTCCGAGCGCCGCGCCAAAAAGGGCCGCCGGAAGTGGACCAATGCCGAGACCGAGAAGCTCATCCTCGCCACCGAGAAACACGGCATCGGCGCGTGGACAACCATTGCCAAAGACCCCGCCTTTGTCTTCAACGACCGCTCGGCTGCCGACCTCAAAGACCGCTTCCGCACCTGTGCCCCCCCGGAACTCCTGCGCCGCTTCGCCTCCCGCACCTCTGACCCCGCCGCCTCCGCCTCCGCCTCCGCCCACGAGCCTTCTCCTTACTCGACTACCCCCGCTACTACTCCATCCGTCTCCACCTCCGCCTCCCGCCCTTCCGGCACCAGCTTTCCCAGCAACATCCTCAACCCCTCCGCCCAGGATCACGACGAGTACGGGAACTCGCTGGCTACCCACGAAAGACAGCCCCCGCCCAGGCCATCCTTCCCCAACAACATCCTCAACGACGGCCCCGAATGCCTCACGTCCACGCCCAGCCCCCCCCCCCGCCAAGAAGACCCTGCCCCCCGCCCCCGCCCC
>JAXHKQ010000619.1:0-10348 GCA_038407185.1 Chalaropsis ovoidea
ACTAACAGAAAAGAGAGTTGCAAGAAGAAGGAAAAAATCTTCCTTTGCTTTTCTCTGCCATTCTATTCCGCTAAAAAGAAAAACAAAAAGAAAACGCTCGGCCGAGCGACGAGAACAGTTATTGGCGTTCCTAGAACCGCCCCTCTTCCTGTACCCTAACTCCACAGCTCCCAGCGCATCGGGGGCTCGGGCCAGGGCGACAGGCTGGGGAAAGCGCTGGCCTGCGCGCGTGGGATGAGGAGGGCAGCGTGGCAGAGGGCGGGGTGTGGCCCGGGCGCGGGGAAAGCGTCCTACATGTCGTGGAAGGCCGAGGGTGACGGACGAGAGAGAGAGAGTGTGTGTGTGCGTGTGCGTGTGCGTGATGAGTGTCACGGCTCTGGCCGAGAGCAGGCTGGGGCTGTGGATGGGGATGGGTATGGGGATGGGATGTCTGGGGTGTGTGTGGAGGCGGAGCGGGGTCATGGCAGTCTATCCCCGATGCACGACAGAAGGGACAGAGTCTGCACAGGCGACAAGTCTCTGTGACAAGACAACGCGAGTGGGTACCGGCTACTAGGCGGAGAGTGTACATGAGGACATACCATGCCTGGCCACCCCGATTGGCGATGTCGTCTATCTGTCTGTCTGTCCGTCCGTCCGTCCGTCTATCAAGACCAGGCAAGAGTCGGATCACATGCAGGGAACACACCACAACACAGACAGCGACTTGCTGCTACCCAAGGCAGGCGGCCCAACTGTAGGTAGAGTGCAGCCCGCTGCGACCGCCAGGCCGGCCGTCAGATTCAGCCCGGCCAGTCCCCTCTTTGCCACCACTGGCTCGAGCGCCTGCACTTGTGATACTAGCAGTGCATGCGTCGAGTCCAGTACGTTATATACGCCCAGGACGATATATACATGCAGCATATCCAGTACAGAACAGTCTGGGCCGCCCGAGGGCCATGCCAGAAGCGACAAAGACCCAGGAAAAGACGGAGAAAACACGGAGAAAAAAAGGCCCTGGCTTTCGTGGCCTGAGCTCGGACCGGCCGCTCAGCCTCACGCAAAATGCAGCCCCGGACTCGCCTTGGTAGCAGCACATCGACATCCCCGTCGTTTGTGGTTTGTGGTGGGTGTGAAAATATGCGTGGACTTGCTACTACCAGCTCGCTGACCGCCCATTTGCCGCCCCGCCCGCCATGGCTCGCAGCATGCGGCCGTCGATCCACCAGCAAGCCGCCGACTTTGCGTGGGTGGGAGATACAGGACATAGATGTGCCTCGCAGGTACATCACAGGTACATCTGTCTGTACATCTGTTACGGAGACGAGTAGATCGAGATACGCCGACCGGAGCAACAGAAATAACAGAGCATGGATCCGGGGCGTGCGTGAAGTTTTTTTCTTTCTGTTCCTCTTCTTTTCCCTTCTTTTCCTTTCTTGTCCCTTCTTGTCCGTGCTTTGATGACAAGCTGAAGCGATCAGGATCAGGACCTGGGGGAAAGGTCGGTGTAAGTGAGTAACCCTAGGTGTAGGGTCTGGCTGCGAGGTCCACCCGTAATCCATGTTCATGAGACCAAATTACGGACTCCTCCTCAACAATAAGCCGATGGCAAGATGGCCGAGTTGGTTATGGCGTCAGGTTAAGGTCGTTCCTTAACGCAAGTTTCCTGATGGAGAAATCCGCCTGGGTTCGAGTCCCAGTCTTGTCAACAAGCAGCCGAATCCGACTGAAAAGTGGGGTTCTTTCTTTTTTCTTTTTTTTTACTTTTCTTCTTTTTTTTTGTGGAAAAACAGAAAAGTCGTGATATTTTTGTTGGGCATAGCGGTGTTTAGCCATTCACCCGGGAGGCAGTTGCTGTATACGTCTGGACCAGATTGTGTTCACACGTGTTCTTTTTTTTGTTTATGATTTTGTTCTTTCCAGACATTCTCTCTCTCTCTCTCTCTCTCTCGCTCTCTCTCTCCCTCTCTCTCTCTCTCTATACTGCATCTTTGTTCGCCCGTATATCTTACCCATCTTATTGTATTTGTTCAATATGGCTACCGTTCTATTAGCAACCACCCGGGGCCACACCTCCACCTCCACCTCTGTCTCCGCCTCTGCTTTTCCCTCCGCCTCAGTGTCTGCCTCCATCTCCGACCCCGACTCCGACTCCGGCTCTACTTTCAGCTCCAGCCCCGACTCCGACTCCGGTTTCCTGCCCCCCTGCACCGCCCCGCCTCTCCCCCATATCAGGAATCTCCTCCCGTGGGCAAATTTCCCCCAAATACACAAAAGCCTGCTCATCAACTTTAGCGCTACCCACGGCAAGGATGTCGACGCGGTCATGGACGCGGCGGTTGAGTCTCTGTCGGAAGTGCCCGAGCTCCCCCTCGAATCGGTACTGGATGTCTAGTGGCGCAACTTTATCTATCTCGAGTCCCCTGCTCAAAAGCTGGTCAACCAGCACGTGACGTCGGTCAGGCTCAACTGCCGCATGGCCGGAAATACGGGCGCTGTGTCTAGTCTGCCGCCACTGGCTTTGCCCGTGGCCGAGAAGCTGTGGGTCAAGACGTGGCCCAGCAATGACTCGAGTGAGAACTGTATCTGGGGACTGGCTGTTCCACCCGAGAACCTACCGTGTTCGAGCATCAAAGAAGCGCTTGGGGGTCAGAATTGGAAAGGTCTCGGCAGGGCTCTCGAGAAGCACGCCGTCGGGGGTGACTCTGAGCAGGACGTCGGGCTCTGCCAAAACGCCCATGTCGCTTCCGTTTTGATCAAGGCCCATGAGGGCATGCTCTTGTCCAAATCGCAGTACGGATACATTGCCACATGCGAGGCACTCATCTTGCTCTCCATACCTGACCTGGACCAAGCAGACACGCTTCTATTCCATGTCCACATTCCCCGGGATGCTGCCGACGACAAGGGCAAACTCAAGACCCTGAAAAGCCAAATCACGTACTTGGCATCGTTCCTCATCCACGTCGTCAATGGCGGGTCTGAGACGGCCACGGCGACTGCGACGGCGCTTGACTCACAACCCCTTCCCTGGCAGGACGGGGTTTCTTCGCCCATCACACCCAAGGATGACCTTCAAGACGGCACGCTTCCGCGGGTCTTTGTTCCGGGAGAAATGGCGTTTGAAGATGAAGCGAAATGCGCCAGTGTGGAATCGGCCTCGTCCAGCTCTGACAGTGAGACGGCGGAGCATCTGTTGAGCGACGACAAGCTCCAGTTGCTGGCAGAAGGCCATGTCCTCCCGGATGGCGGATCTCCGGGGCAGTGGGACAAGTAGGGGAGGGACTGGAGGGGTGTGAGCCTCTGTCTTTTATTTCTTTTTGTTTCTCTGCTAAAGCGTTAATAATGTGAGCATCGGTTTTTGTTTTTTTGTTTCCTCGTTTGAACCTGTGATGGATGCAAGACAGAAGTAGAGAAGGCGGCAGACGGGACAGGTCGGGAATGGAGGGGCAATATACATGCTGTATGTGCTGTGCTGTACAACAGAGACAAGAGAGACAAGAGAGACACGCACATGGAACATTGCTGGAAGGGAGAGTGGTGGCATGTGAAGTAGAGCTTTGTTAGGGTTACGACTGTGCACTTTTATAGCGGTGGCGCTAGGCTGGATCTGGCACAGACTGCAGAGGTGTGTTGGAATCTGTTGGAATGTGCCTGACTTTGACCTGATTTGGGGGGGTGGGGCAGTCTAGGAACATGCATAAAGCTAGTGGACAATAGACAATAGAGAGTAGACAATAAAACGGGCGGGCAAGAAAAAGGGACTTTTGGGACTTGGGACGGGTTCTTTGTCTCGGGGTTTCTTTGCGTGGGCGTTGATGGGATATAGATGTAGGCTTCTTTTTGGTGGTGGGGAATGGGGGCTAGGATGGGAGGGCGGAGGGGCAGTGGGCAGTGGGCAGTGGGTGTTTGGGTCACCGTCTTTTGGGAGGGAAGTAGTTGGGTGTACTTGTACACTTGTACACTTGTACTGCACTTGTACTACACTTGTACTGCACTTGTACTTGGCTGGCAGGCTCTGGCAAATCACAGCTGTGAAGAGAAGCTGTGAATAGACTGGCCGTCTCCACCTCGTGTGGGCCAAGCCCGGGATGGGCACCCAATCAGGGCCAGCCAGGTGAGGACCCAATCAGGGCCAGCCAGGCTGAAGCTGAGGCAAGGCTGAATGAAGAGGCAAGGCTGTAGAGGCAAGGCTTCATCTGCTACAGAATTTCTCTCTCTCTTGCCTCTCTCTCTCCTACATGCACACACCAAAAAGCTGCTTTTCTTGCTGTTCATCTCCAAAACGAGCATCTCATCCACCACCAACAAGCGAGCAGTTTTTTTTCTTTATTTGATTCATTTAATTCCTCTTTTTCGGCTCGCTTCTTGACCCCAAAAAAGGATCGATCCCTCTCTCGTTTGACACCCCGACAAAAAAAATCCTTTTTTTTTCTTTTTCTTTTTCTTTTTTTGTTTTGTTTTGTTTTCTTTTTTGTTGACATCTTCAAGCTTTCCTCGTAGCAACGGCGACACAACGTCTGAGCGACGACCAGCGCCAAAACAAGAGCGCCCCAAAATAAAGACCGCCCGACCGATAGCTAGCGGAAAAAAAAAAAAAAGACAACAACTCCCCCCGGATATCACCAGCTTGCAATAGCTTCCAGCTTCCAGCTTCCAGCTCCTCCCACGATAGTCTGTCTGTCTGTCGCCCGCCGCCGACGCCGACGACGACGACTCCCTCCACTCGGCCTCATCCCCCCTTCTTGTTCTATTTTCCCGCCCTTCCCTTGCTCGATTTCTTCCGCCTCGCCAGGGGCACTGACAGGACAAGGACAGCATCATAGCTTCCTCGCCTACACCGCCTTCGTCCGTCTTTTTTTTGCTGGTGCTGCCCTTTCTTCTTTTCTCTCTTTCTCTGTGCCGTACCGTGTGAGCCTGGGCCTTTTTTTTTCTTTTTTTCTTTCCTTCTTTTATTGTTCTCTTTGCTCGCTTTGCTCTCGTGTTCTACAGCGGCTGTTCTTGATCATTCTCTTTATTCTTGCACTCCCCCAAAAAGCTGCTCTCTTCTTCCTCCCCCCAAAAGCCGCCCTCTTATTCTCTCTTCACCTCTTCCTCATCACAGCTTCAGAGCACGGCATGTTGCTTGTCTTGTGCTACTTGTTTCCGTCCAGACTTTTCTTTTTCTTTTTTTCCGGCTTTTGCTTTCGCCTCGAGGTCTCAACAACAACACTACCAACTATAGACCCTTATTAATTCTTGTTCTTGGAGCTATGCATACCGATCTGCTTCTTCCCAGGTATGTGCAAGTGGTGTTTACTTCACTGTCACCGTCACTGTCGCTGTTTACTGTCACCGTCGCTGTTTGCCTGTTTGCCCTCACCTTTGTCCTTGTCCGCCTACTATGACTACCTCGTCTACATGACTCCTCCGCTCTTCATCCCCTCCCTCCCGCGACTCACCACCACAACTTCTCTAACCCCCCGACTCACCACTACATTATCTCTAACCTCCCCTCCAGTCTTCAGCAATCAAGCTCCCAGCCTCCAACTCCAAGCCAACCCAGCTCAGACATCGCAACCCCCACCTCCCTCTCTGAGCCCAACACCGCTCTCGAGTCTCTGCCGGCATCCTGCAAATCTGCCCCCATCAAAATAGAAACCGAAGACACCGACACCGACCCCGTCCCGGCCTGGAACTGCCGCATTCTGGACGACTTTCCCTCCTTTGAATCTGCTGCCAATTCGCCCGTTGTTGACTTGATCTGCGGCACTCCTACAGTCCTCGCTATCCCGCCTCACACCAGCTGTTTGCCCGTCAAACGCCGCCTCTCCAACAGTCCATCTCTTGCTCCCATCACCTCTCACACGGACGGCCGCCCCGCTACCAACTCACCGCAACCACATGTGACTGCGCTCTCTGAATCCGGGCCCCTTAATCAGAGACACAAGAAGAGAATCTGTACCACCGCCAGCGCCCTCGGCAAGACCGCCTCTGGCAAGACTACCCTTGACATAACCACCACCGGCCGTTCCACCCGCGAGTCCACCTGCGAGCCGCCCTCCAAGCACAAGGGCCGCCGGCCGAAGGCACCCGAAACCATGCAGACCAACCAGCCCCAGCCCCTCGCCCACGGCGACCCTTCAAATGGTCCACAGCCCGACATGTCTGCTTTTCTTCACCCTGCCCAGGACCCCTTTGCGAACCACCACCAGCATCCTCTCTCGACCTCCATCATGGCCGGCCAATCCTTTTGGGACCCCGACATGCCGCTGAGCATGGACATTGACTTTACTGCCGACGACGTCCAACTCTTTGCACAGCAGCAGATTAACTTGCAGCAGCAGCAGCAGCAGCAACCACCACAATCGCAGTCACAGCCACACTCGCACCCACACTCACACTCACACTCACACTCACAACTACAACCACAACTACAACACCAGCCTCAACAACACCACCCCCACCACCAACAACAACACATCCACCTACACCCTCAGAACCCCTTCTCACAACCTCACGCCGTCTCAAGCTACGACTGCTGGAACAACCAAAACACGCAAATGTTCAACAGCCACTCCATCGCCACCGCCGCCTCTCTCTCACTCCCTCTCCCAGCAGGCAGTCCCCAGCAAATGCAGCAACACGCCCGCTCCAAGCCGTCGCCATCAATGCCGCCATCTCTGCCTGCAACAATGGTCCTGCCTGTCAAGCGCAGACGCCCTCTGGCCGCAAAGCCACCGCTATCCGCTATCAACACTAGTGTTGCAGCTGAAATTTCGGCAATGTCGCCCACATTTTCGTCTCCAATGCTGGAAAATCCCACTGCCGTCAACCCTGGTCTTATCTACTCCCAGCCTCCCCACATCCTGGACTCGTCCAACAGCCTTGCGCCAATTTCCCGCCGACAACCGCCGTCGCCGTTGGGATTGTCGCTCGTCCCAGCTTGTACCGCAGGTCTTGCTGATCCCCAGTCAAACACCACCACCACCGCCACCACCATCACCACCCATTCTGGCCCCGCGCACGGCCTATCTCGCTCCTCCAGCTTAAAGGAGAACACGTCCACCTCCCACTCAGTCGCAGCCAAGTTAGCAAGACCCAACTTGCAGCGGAGCTTTAGTGATGCCCGCGGTAAGCGCAGTCTTGCACGCCCAGCTGCCCTCTCAACCCTCGCCCCCGCTATTCGTGCCAAGTCTCCGGGCATTGGCGGGCTTGCGGCCGGACCCAAGGTCTCCAGACCCATGGCCGGCTCTCGCTCAGCTTCAGGCGACCGCTCGCTTCCTGCAAAGTGCCACAGATTAGCCCAATTGGCATCTACCGCTGATGCTTTGCAGAAGCCCGCCGCGCCCCGGTCTCGTCCAGCCAGTCCGTCGGTCAAATTTGTCATTGATGCCATGGGCCGTGCCCACGCCGAAGCCCTCCCTCCCCCGCCGCTGTCAAAGGCCTCTCGCCGGCTTGCCTGCCGCGAGTCAGACAGACGGTCACGCAGCTACAGTCCAGCCGAATACTACGATTCCTCCAGCGACGATGAGCCCATTATCATTCCCGGCCGCAGCTCCAAATTTGGTAGTTCAGATGACCGCAGGTCTGCAGCATACAACCCCTTGCTGTCTTATCGACGCAGCCCGGACAATGGCAGCATTAGTGCAAGAGCCACGCCCTCGGAAGCCCACTACAGTAATTCACCGCTGGGATTGGACGATAGTGACGCAGACTCAGACCTGATGGATAAGGAACGGGGCACTCCGGGTGGCGATGGCGGTAGTGGTGCCAAGGAAGGCGACGCCATGTGCGAGTTGCTAAAAGTACGCGAAAGCCGGCGCAAACGTTCAAATGAGATGATGGCTTCGGCAAGCAGTGGCGGCGTCGCCGGACCGCTCAGCAGCATGGATGTTGTAATGATGGACGGCATGGCCAGTGCTGGGAACGCCTCGAACATTGCCGTGAACCCGGGATTTCAGCTTGGCGATGCGCAGTCGGGCCTCGACATGTCCTTTGTGCCTATGCAGTTCCAGGAGCCGCAGCCATTTGCGACGCCACAATACCAGGACATGCAGCCCGGCCTGAACATTTCTCTGGGTCCGCTGATTCAGGCGACAATGGGCACGGACAGGGCGTCGAAATCGGTGAGCCCCGTGCGATGTGTGTGCCAGCAAGATGACCCGGGGCTGGTGGGAAAGCGATTTATGGTCCACTGGTAAGTTTACATGTCAACAAGGAGGCGTCTCTCTTTTCCCTTTGCGTCTTGTCTCTGTCTGAGAGTCTTGGCTAACACAAAAGGTATCACTGCAGTGACTCGTGCCAGAGATGGTTACATGGGAAATGCATAGACGTCACGGCCAAAACCCGACCCGAGACGTACACCTGCGCCTTTTGCATGGGCTTGGTTTCCGTCTCCGCGCCGCCGCCGGGAATGCCACGATTGCCGCTGGCCGTGCGCACTGCGCTGCCGGCAAAGGGTAAGCCTGGGCCCAAGCCTGGCGGCTCGAAGCCCGGGCCGAAGCCGGGGTCCAAGCCGGGGCCGAAGCCGGGGTCCAAGCCGGGGCCCAAGCCTAAGGCGAAGCCAAAGCCACGCGCCAAGTCCAAGGCAAAGCTGGTTCCGCTTCCGGCAGCTGATCCGGTGACGGCGTTGGCGGGCGCGCCGGTGCCGGTACCGCTGTCTGTCAGTGTGCCTGTGCCGGTACCGGTGCAGGCTGGTGGGGCTGACGTGCGGTAACAGGCAGGATGATGGCACATTGGTCTAGGCTGATGCCGGTTGATGCCGCAGGCTGTTTTTGTGTTGTTTCCGTTTCGTGGTTTCAAGTTTTCTGGTCCGGAGGGTTTGTTTGTATGGGCATTATTATCATGATAGCGAGTCTTGTTTTTTTTGGGGGGAGAAAAGGGACGGAAGTACAGGGAACGGCCGGGCTGGCTTGGCTGTATGAGTCTTGTCAGCTGCACGATGAACGATGCGACGAAGATTGATGATGCAGAAGAGGGGAGAAGAGAAGCTGTCTTGACGATGACGATGACGATGACGATGACGTCGAGCTTAGTAATACACAAAGCAAACAAAGCAAAGTCTGGAAGAGAGGTTGAAAACGGGTCCCGATTGTGTGTGTATGTGAGTCTGTGTGAATGTGTGTGTGAATCTCAGTTCAGAGTGGGGAACCGGCCCCAAGGCGAAAAAGAGCTCCGATCTCGGAATGGCGGGCTATGAGTTTTTGGAAGGCACGTCTTTTTTTTTCTTTTCTTTTGGGAAGGTGGGGCAAGCGCGGCGCAAGGAAAGAGTGTGTGGAAGTGTGAAAGTGGAAGTGTGCAAGTGGAAGTGTGGAAGTGGTAGCTGCTATTTGTGCTCGGTGTGGATGGGGTTCTTGTGATACATGACGGTCTGGCTGGGTTTGTTGCGCATGTGTATGCAAGTGTGTATTTACACGGGAGTGAGGAGACTTGTGTATAGGCGGAGCTGCTGGAGATGGGTAGATACTTGAGATGCGTGTGCCTGCCAGGCTTGCTCTTCAGCGGGCGTATCGTATCGACAGCACTGGATGTGTATTGCAACATTGTATAAATAACACGGGCAGTCTCGTCATTTTTTCGTCTGGTGTTTGTGGGTTTTCTTTTTGGTTTTGGCTGTTGCTGTCTTTCTGTCTCCGTTACGGGCAACTGCCTCTTTTTCTTTTTTCTTTTGCTGAGCTTCATTTTATCCGCTTTTTTTTGTCAGCCCTTTTTCTTTTCTTTTCTTTTCTTTTCATTTGTGAGAGACTTGCTTTCTTTTTTTCTTCGTTTTCTTTCTTCTACGTCTTTTTCTTTTTCTCTTTCTTCCCCCCCTTTTATTCTCCCTATACATTCGTCTTCTGCAAATAATCATGTCTGAGTTCAACATTGTCGTGTTTGGCGGTGACCACAGCGGTCCGGAGGTGAGTTTTGCGTGGTGCCGAGCGGTCGGTCGCGGAGGGGCAGCCGTGCCCGGGTCCGGATCCGGATCCGGATCCGCGTCCGTGTCCGTGTTGTTCCTTGCCTGAGCTCCGCGATGATAGCTCCGGGCTTGGAGTTTGGCTTTGGTGCTTCGTGTGCTAACTGTTGTGTGTGTGTCTTGGTTAGTGTGTAGCTGAGGGCGTCAAGGTACGAAGCGATCGATTTGCGATGACAACGCTGGTGTCTGGCAGCGGATATCTCGAGTCGAGAATGCGATACAGTGCGATTGCGGTTGGGGCTGCAATGCCGGCCGGCGCATGCTAGCTGGCATGGGGCTGCACCTGTGGCCCGGCAAGCTAGATGCTGCCCGCTCGTGGGTGGTCGTAGCCCCCCCCCCCCCCCCCCCCCCCCCACCCCCCCCCCCCCCCCCCCCCCCCCCCCCCCCTCCCCCCCCCCACCCCCCCCACCCCCCCCCCCCCCCCCCCCCCCC
>JAXHKQ010000620.1:0-10333 GCA_038407185.1 Chalaropsis ovoidea
GCGCGTCGGCTCTAGCCCGCCGACGGCCACAGCACCTCGGCATACAGCGATTACTGCCCTCGCACTCGCCTCTGCGGGTCATCCGAGCAGTCAGGCGGCCCATTTCAATCAGGCAGCGGCCCCTGCGCCACCAGGCCTTTGCGTTGCCGACCCGCTTGGCCTCGACGCTAGCCTCGGCGTCGACAGCGCCCTCGGGCCACAGCATCAGGGCCATGTAGGCCTGGGCGCGATTCGCATACAGGGCGGCGACCTCGTCGCGCACCAGCTGGCACGGCTCCCAGGCGGGGCGCTGCAGCGCCATCTCCAGCCCCGACGTGTAGAACTTGATGGCCTCGGCGTACTTGGAGCGGCGGAACTCGTTGTTGCCCTGCTCGCGCAGCTTGGCCACCCCCGCCGACCGCTTGGGGTACACGGGGATTGGTGGCGGCGGCACCATGTTGCCCGTCTCGATGTTGATGATACTGCGGTGGAGGTCGTTCAAGGCGGCGAGTTCGGCGGCGAGCGCGCGCGAAGGTGTGGAGGAGGCGCTGATGGCCTTGGACTGGGGGTCCATTTGGATCGGCACCAAGTCGAAGTGTGTGAGTTCGGACATGGTCGAGATATAGTGCGTTTGCGGTGTTGGGAGTGGAGCAAAGATATAAAGCTGTGTTTCTGAGCTAGGGGGTTTGTTCTGTGAATATCTGTGCCTCAGCGATATTCGAGGTGGCGGAGTAGTGTGTGTGTGCAAGTAAAGCTTGAATCAGATGCTGGAATGTTTGTTGGTGAAGTCGCAACAAGCTTGGTGATGAGGTCAAACGCTATCTGTCAATTACGGTTCTTATCGATAACAGACCCACTTATTGCTCGTCCAGAACCAAGGGTTAGTGGTATAAGGTGTTAACGTTAGGGTCAACGCCATAGTTCCGGGCAGTCTTGGTCGGACGGGATTTCGAGCCGGGATTCAAGTCGAATGCTGCGTTCAGTGCGGGCCTCCCTGTAGCGGGCCGGGCCTAGCCGTCTGAATTACTAAGAGGATCGGACACGGAATGCTCCGTGCAAGTATGCCAACGAGCTCTTCGAGGCGAGGTTGCTGACCAACACTGACGTGGTTGGTAATATTGCTGATATGGAGATGCCAGAGCTAGCTAACCTTCGTATACAAATGGAGCCTGTCTGCACAAAGCAGCTGGTAATATCTGGTGGGGATGCAACCCGGATGGCAGGCCTTTCGGAGACGGGGCCAAAGAAGACTTGTGTTCCGTATGGCCAAAACCAGAACCACAAATAAGTTGGCAACGCCCAAAAAGGAAGCCATGAGCCCGTGAGCCGAGGCACAGCGCAACTGCCTTGTTGGGAATTTGAACGTGAATGTGAATTGTGTCATTTTCTACAGCACCACGAGACAACACAACAAGGCAATCCTGCAGCTGGCCAAGGGGACTTGCATTCCAGGCGGCGCGGCTCGTCTGCGGGGTGAAATGCCGCAGAGCTTTGTCTCGGCCCTGGAACAAGGTAGAACCCCATAGAAAACGAAAGGGAGGCGTCGGGGGTGGTGCCGCAGGATCACCAAGTAACGATGCAGCGGGCTCTTGTCGACTTGCGATGGCAACAGGCGGGCGGACAACTGGCCCAAAGGGGGAATCAGCTCACCGGCTCTGCAGTGTGCTGGAAACAGCTGACTGCTGGCAGTAAGACGGCGACTGTTGTGGGTATATAAAGCGGCCAGCAGCCCCATCGACCTGTAAGCATCTCCTCGTTCTTCTTACCGTCACGCACAGCTGGCTATTCCTTATTCGCCACTCTTTATACCCTCCCCACCAATCACCACACACAATGGTCCAGAACAAGGGCGTTATCTACAAGAAGCTCCCTGAGCGGTCTCCCGTCGTGGGCGAGCATCTCGTTCTCGAGGACCGTCCGATTGACCTTGACAACACCAAGGCGCCCCCGGGCGGCCTGTTTGTCGCTGTTCTCTGGGCTTCCCTGGACCCCTACATGCGCGGCCGTCTCCGGGACCCCAAGATCCCCTCCTATGTGCCGGCCTACGACCTCGGCGCCCCCATCAGCGGCTACAACGTTTGCAGGGTCTTGGACAGCGACAACAGCGCTTACAAGCCCGGCGACCTGATTGTCGCACCGTCGGCCATGGCCGAGTACTCCCCCGTCCCGGAGCAGGCTATGTCGCGCGTCAACAAGGTCGAGAACGCGGCTGGCCTGCCCCTAGGCCAGTTTGTGGGCGCCCTGGGCATGCCTGGCGCCACTGCCTACGAGGGCCTGTACCGCATTGGCAAGCCCAAGAAGGGCGAGACCGTTTTTGTATCGTCGGCTGCGGGTGCCGTGGGCCAAATGGTTGGACAGCTGGCCAAGATTGAGGGCTGCACTGTTATCGGCAGTGTGGGCAGCAAAGAAAAGGCGGATTTCGTCACCAAGGAGCTCGGCTTTGATGCTGTCTTCAACTACAAGGAGGAGACTCCCGATGCGGCACTGCAGCGTCTGGCCCCCAACGGAGTCGATGTTTACTGGGACAATGTTGGCGCCGAGCATCTTGATGCTGCTCTCGCCCACATGAACCTGAAGGGCCGCATTATCTGCTGCGGCATGGTAAGTTGAGCCCGTGGTCCAAGCAAAGCATCAAGCACGTCATATTAATCCGGATTCTAGATCTCCCAGTACAGCACTCCCGCCAGTGAGCGCTACGGCATCAAGAACGCCATGTTTATTGTGTCTCAGCAGCTGACCATGGAGGGCTTCATTGTGCAATACAACCAGGAGACCGTCAACAAGCTGCGAAACTATGCCGGTCCTCTGATCAAGGAGGGCAAGATTGTGGCCAAGCTGGACATTACCAACGGCATCGAGAAGGCGGCTGATGGCTTTGTTGGCATGCTGGCCGGCAAGAACTTTGGCAAGGCCGTGGTCAAGATTGCCGATTAGTCAACACGGAAGAAGTGGTGTGTTGCTGTGTAACGATGCAATGAATAAGAAACATATGGATAGAGACCGCTGGCTACAAAGAAGACAGACTCGTGAATTGGAAGTGACGGTTGCTGTGATGTTGTTTCTACATCCAAGTAAGAGCCTCCCCTCATGCCTCACTTTTCCCCATGTAATCTTCATTTTGTTGGCCCAAGAAAGAATATGTTGGCCGAGAGTATCCCAAACGCAAATGCCCATAAAACGCCCTTTTTTTCGTTGTCGTGATAATGACCTGTCCCTCTGCCCTCCTCATCCTCGCTCCCTTCTTGCTTCCTTTCTACCGCAGCAGCAGCAGGCGAGTATCGTCATATCACCCACACTGACTGCCGCCGAGTCTGATATAGCGATTGTTCGTGAAAAGAAAAGAAAAAAAATAACAATACACATCCCCAGACAGAGACAGAGAGCACAAAGCGGCAGCCGCCAGTGTCTCTACCTTGCCCGGCTGCTACGGCGCCCATCGCCGCCGCTACGGAGCTGTGCTTTTCAAGCAACGGTCGCATCCTCGTCAACCTCCATCTCGTCAGCCTTGACAGCAGCCGCGGCCTTGGTCTTCTTGAATCTGCCACCAGCACGGGCGTTTACCGAAGACGTATCTACACACACCGAAGACAAAAGGTCAGCCAACAAAAACAACACCCCGCAGGCAACCCGCATCAGCGGCTAACTAAAAAAGAAAACAAGTACTTACCCTTGATCTGCGCCTCGGCGGTCTCGGCGGTCTCAGCACCCTCAGCGCTCTCAGCAAGCGTGCGCTCCGCCTCGCGCGCCAGCGCTCTGTCGCGCTTCTGCTGGTTCTTCTTGCTCAGCTCCTTGCCGGGGCCGGTGGTCGGGCGGAAGCCGGGCCGCGCGCCGCGGCGGATGGCGTTCTTGGTGATGCCGCTTTTGCGCTGGGCCTCGGACTTTTGGCGCTGCGCGCGGCCCTTGGTGCCGTCGTAGACGGCGCGGTTGAGCTTGGACTTGAAGTTGGGGTTCTTGATGGCCATTTTGTGTGGTCGAGGAGAGACAGACGCAGATGATGTGCTTTTGGTCGTTGGCTGTGGAGTGTTGTCTGTGGGATTCTGTTCTTTTTCTTTTGTATTCAACGAGGACAGGAAGGGATCGTTCAGGGAAAGTAAGTAGTCAATGACAAACAGGAGAAAATAAAGCGTACAGGACTCGGTGTACTGGCGTATGGTGGAGGGGCCGGCTGGTTAGCCCAGGATGACGAAAGAGCATGAAGAAAATTGGGCGGTGAGAAATTTTCTCGCCGGCAGAATCAGGGGTCCACCTATTTTGACCGCCTTTGGGATCAACATTACACTGAAGGTGAAGATGAATAAAAAGTAGAAAAAGAAGATAAAACAAAACAAATGTCATTGACGTGCAACGTAACCTAAAAATAAATAGTCTCCAAAAATCAACAAGGAAATACAAGTCTATCCCGCACCAAAAACGCCGAGCTTGCGATGTCATAACGCCATGGCTATATGGAAGTGTATATATGTAGCATATGCCCCCCCCCCCACATACCACCTGCATCCAGTCTCCAAGACCATGAGCAATCTATTGGGAGACGTCCATGCTAGCTACATGAGGGCTAGGGGGAGCTTTGGGGCCATTGTCTTTCGACAGCAGGCCTCGCTCGTCGTCTTCGTCGTCATCATCATCTGTCAACCCCTCCAGCTCGAACTCCTCGGCGTGTGCAGCCTGGCGCTCGGCCTCTGAGTCGTTCTGGGGGACGCGTTGGTGCTCGTTTGGAAGGACAATGGAGCCAGACAGACGGTCATACAGGCGGATGACGAAGTTGGCGAAAAGGAAGGTGAGCGAGGCCATCGAGATGGTGATGAAAATGAAGGAAACGTGGTCCATGTCCGACTGCTCGATGAGGTTCATCTGTTCCTCGGTGGCGCTCATCAAGAGGAAGCCAGAGAGGTAGAGGAGCTTTAAAGAAGCAGAGTGTTAGCTAAGAAGGATACAGAAAGGGCTTACATGAAGGCAAAAGCCAACTTACGTAGATGGGGAGATACTGGAAGCTGTTGTACGAGTAGCCATCATCAGTCAGGGCAGGCTTGTCCTGCAGCACAAAGCAAATCTCGAGAATGCGCGTGACTCCTGCGCCCATGAGACAGTGTCCAAACATCTGATGCACCATGGTCGAAGTCATGGTCTCCTGGTGATGCGAGGACATGCCCCAGCCGGTAACTATGAGGACAAATCCAGGGATAAAGTTGCGCTTCGGGTTTCCATAGCGGTCGGTGCTAAGCCACACACCGACAAGGCCCGTAGCCCACCAGATGACACCAATGGTAGTATGCTGCCAATCGTTCTTGACCCATGCAGTGCCCCAGTGGTGCTCGGTGAAGGTGTTGACGCATCCAAATGCAGCGATGATGATGGAGTCGAAGAACTCTTGCGAGCGGCCGCTGCGGCGAAGCCATCTCTGGCCCACTGCCACAAATAGAGCCATGACAGTGGCATAGCCGATAAAGGCGCCTCCCATAATGAAATGCGCAGCGCATTGGCCGGTGTGGTCACCTTGGCAGAAGCCGAGGGTGGTGATGCCGCCAAAGATCATCTGGACCCAGGCCATGACGGGAAAGGCCTTGCCCATGATACTGTGGACAGGGCGGATCAGTGCGCCAATACGACCGCCAATGCTTTTGCCGCCAAAGGGCAGCCAGAGATAGAAGCCCGTCACGCACTGGGTGGCGATGGCGATGAACATGATGCCGCTGAACTTGGCGTGCACGTTGTTGGAGTGGAACATGCGGCCTTTGTGGAAGTAGCCCAGAGCATAACCAAAGGCGGCGAGGCAGGTGGCCAGGATTTGGACAGGAATGTGCCAGCGGTTTTTCGTGATCTGTCAAGAGATTTAATAGAGATTAGCACGGGTCGGGGCTACATGACTGAGTCGACGGTGTCAAAGGCAATGACAACATGTGGAGCGTGTCAAGATTGGAGTGATCGTCGCAGGAACCAAAACTGCGCAAGGCATAATGGAGGCAAGTTTAGCTAGACAAAGCAGATGGTAGAGAAGGAAAGATGAAACGAGAAGCCCTTGTCAAAATAACATTCAAGCTTCGTGACAAGAGCCAAGCATTTCATTCAACAAGACCACAAAAAAAGCGGCAGTGAAGCGAAAGGGTTGTGTCTTGGCACGCGTGGTGGATAAGAAGAGCTAGAAACACTTACACCGAGAACCATGCCAATGGGGTAGAGAATGCCCACGGACAACATCATGACGAAAATGTGTAGCCAGAGAGCCGCATCCTATGGGAGAGACAAAAGAGACAAAAGCGGAGGGTCAGCATATGCGTGCGACGTTTCACGGCGTAGGATTGGTCGATCGCAAAGTATGGTGAGTGTCTAGAGAAGCGCGGAAGTAGAGAGGGCAAAGCTAGGGTTGGGTTTGTATGTACCAGGGGATCTGATGAGATGGTTGCATCTTCTGCGATGCGAGAATTGTCGTGGAAGGCAGCAGCGCGATTAACCAGCGTCGCCAAGGCGAGGAGGGCAGCGGCAGCTTTGGCGGGCCGCGCCGCCAGAATCAGAGCCATGGCGAAGACCGGCTTGGCTCTGAAGAGCGGTTGTATTAGGTGTCTTTAATTAGGCGACTCGAAGGACGACGTTTGGCGATGACGAAGAGAGCGCCGTCGCAAAAAGAATCTATGGTGGCGATGGTTGTGATTGTGGTGGTGGTGGCGACGATTTTGGTGGTGTTGTTGTTTTCTGCGCTTCCCTTTTCGTGCGAATGCGATGTGCGAAAGGGGACGAATCAGAACGGCGCAAATAGCAATCGATATTTGGCTAGGAGGGTTTGGTAATGTCGGGCGGCCGTATTACTGCTTGAGCGGAAGCAGAGGAAACGAAATCACGGCGAGGGAACAAGGGGTCGTCGGATGCTAGCGAGACACAATCAAAGCCGGAAGAGCCGGGCCGAACGAGAAAGCCGACGGCTGTGTTTAGACGGGGTTAAGCTGGAGGAAAAAAATGAAGAAATAGCCCGGCGCGTGAGGCTGGCGATATCATAGAAGATGGTGAACAAGAAGGAAAGAAAAAAAATGCGCTGAAAAAATGCAGCAGAAAAGAACTGCCCGGGCGTTTGTTTGGTGCTGTTTGCTTAGTGGGGACGTCCCCAGATTGGTGGGTCCTTGAAGAACTTTATAGCGGGTTAAGCTCGCTATAAGCACCTATTTAGGCGTAATACAGGCCACTAGAGCGCCTGAGAGCCCTGCAAATCACGATGTTGGCTGCTGTTTCTGTTTTGCGGGCCGGGACGAAGCTTGGTTGATACAAGCGTTTGAGAGAAGAGCTATGGCCACCAGCACCAGCCAGCATCAACCCTTTGGCCTTGCGACGAGTTTAAACCCTTGCAGCGACCTGAACTGCATTGCATGCCTGCCTAGTCACCAAGTTGCGCTTTTCGAGGGCGCGCGTTGAAGGCTATCTGTCCATATCGTGCGCCACATCTTGCAAATCTCCTGATTGTTGACTGCGCTTGCACGCCCGAGACCGCCTATTGGACATGTAGACTGTCACAGGCGCTGGAACGGAGAATCAGTCATTGTTCAAGCGTTTCAAGTCCGTTTTTGTCCGTGCTCCGGTTGAATGGACTTCGTCTTGCAAATTTGGTCTGATGTTGTTAACCCTGACAGGCCAGGCTTTGTAGCCCTACAGCACCAGGGTTTTATGACAGGCCACGTGATGGGGACATTCAGAGAGGACAGACCCTAAGAAGCAATGAACTTCTGGATCGCGATGAAATGAGTGAACTGAACAACAAGCCCATTGTTGCTGTTTGTCAACGGCTTGTGTATCAATACCTCAATTGCTTGGCTGCGTACCAGCTTGTGGTTGGCTGTTTATTCATATTTTCTGGCCAATCAGGGGCCGTGCTGGCACAACGTTTGCTTCGTTTCTCAAGAGAACAAAGTGATGACAGCTCTACGCTGGGGGCCTTTTCCAGGAGACCAGGAGGGACCCTGTCCAAGAGAAACTGCGTACAGTGTTTGTCTTTGAGGAAGACAGCTGATGTCATTCAGTGTCGTTGGTGTCGTCAGAGGGACTTCATTGGACAGAGACGTACAGGCCGGACTCGGGTGAGGCGGGCGGGGTTCTGAGACGTCATCAGACTTTCGGCAAGTTGTTTCTGAATAATTGGCTGTTGCGAGCAGAGAGTGTGCATGCAGAGAGGAGGGACGATGTTCGGGGAGATAGACACACAGATACACACGCAGTCCAGGGCGTCTTTTATTTACGTCACTGAGCGAATTACGTAGAGTGTAGGTCGACGGCTGGCGGTGAGATGAGAGAACAAGAAGAGAGCTGAAAGGAAGTGAGAAGAGAAGCACACTGAGGGCGATGATCATTGCTGGGACCAGAAACCGAAATAGAGTAAGGTTTGATGGAAATATCGCTAATGCAAGAGGCTGATATGGGCAGACGATGTAGCCGCCGAGAGTGGCCTGTGAAGCTAGTTAAGGTAGATGTAAGTGAATGAATGGCGGGAAGACCTGCAGACATGTATGACAAATATCAGTGTGTATGGATGCGTGCATAACGGTAGATTCGAGGTGGTGGCCTGCCAGATAGTGAATCGACCCGATATGGGGGAAGCCTTGTTGTGCAACTCTCGGGGAGTGTTGAAGGCTAGGAGGGCTCCGATGCGTGCTGGCAATGGAAAGCCAGGTGCTAGCAGTAGACAGCCAGCTGAGTGCTAGAAAAATACAGCCAGCTGCAGTATGCATTGACAGCAGCAAAAGAAGAGTGCAGCGTGTGGCTATGACCGAAGAGGACATCCAGGCTATGTGCATATATATGTAAAGGCGGTGAAGAGCAAGCCCAGGTGAAAAAAGCGTGCAAAAAAACAAGAAAATCCAGCTTGGCGGCAAAAAACCAAACAAAGGGAAACAATGAAGAACAACAGAGAAGACTAGAGCCAAAAAGAGAATGAAGCCGATGAAGAAAATGGTTGTTTTGGGTTAGAAATAGGTGAAGATCAGGGCAGAGAGGAAAACAGGCGGTTATTTTGACTCGATTAAATATTTTGTTTTATGTTGTAGCCGCCTCGTGAATGGGAAGGAGGTGATGTAGAAAAGGCAAGCACGGAATTTGAGGACAGCGAGTTCTGATTGGATGGTTTTTGGATAAAATGATTTTTTTTTTAATTAACTGTCCATCTAGATATCCTCCGCTTCCTCCTCCGACTGTGCCTCGTGTACAACCACTAATGCTGCCCGCTACTATCACCAGTGTGCATATGTACATACATAAATGTAAGTCACTCGCACAGAATGCACATATACCAGCCGTACGCTATACATATACGGTACGGGGGGACGGCATCCTTTATCCTTGGACGGCTCTCTGTGTGTGTCTCGCGGTCCAGAACCAGAGCCGCAGTTACAGGCAGAGCCACACCCACAGCCAGAGGCCTAGACCCGGACCGAGGTAGTGCATAAACAGTCCTGAGAGTCCGTGCTGGGCTGTCCAGCAGCACTCCTCAGGGGGACACCAGGCGAGATAGTAAGGAGGGCCCCTCCCCCCTCTCCTCTCCTGCTTCGCTGTATCTTCTGTATGCAATGCATGCATATTGCTGCTTAGCAAGGAGGCAGGTCGATCCCGGATCACCAGATGGCAGGTTTCCTCCTCCTTTTGCACCGTTGACTAACACTTACATGACTTGGCTTTGACGTGTACAAGGAAGAAAAAGCACCACTGGCCAAAGAGGGAGAGGGCACGTCTTTCCCCACCTTGAAGAAAAAAACAGAAGAGAAGCTTTGACAGGCTGGCAGCCAAACACTCAGGCGCAATAGCGGGTGTTGATATAGGGGAGGCAAAAGGGTGAGGGGGGGACAGAGCAGCACACAGCGAGAACACTACCACCCAACGAGAACACCACACAGTGAGAGCACACAGTGAGAACACACCGTGAGAGCACTCGCACAAATTTAGACGGACATGTTTCAAACAAGTTCCGGAGCTTGTCTCTTTTTTGTTTCTTTTTCCTTTCCCTGCTTGGAGATACTAGCCGGGCAAACATGGCACACCCGGCAAGAGAAAACAGCTGAGCCACATGTCTCTCTACTGATGCTGAGATGCTGATACATCTTCTTCTTCTTCTTCTTCTTCTTCTTGCACCAGATATTCCGAGACGCTGTCTCTCGCTCCGCATAGACACGGACAATGGATCATGAGTGAAATGGGAACAGAGGGAGCCGGCCGGTTCTTGTACGCCAACGTGCGAGCTATAGAGCCACCCCCCTCACCCTCTTCCTCCTCCTGCTCCTCCTCCTCCGCCCGCGGTCACATCGCTGCATTGTGTATTGTTCCGTTTCGCCTTTCCACCCGTCTATATGTCCATGCAGAGTTGAGCCGGACCCCCCCCCCCCCCCCT
>JAXHKQ010000621.1:0-10306 GCA_038407185.1 Chalaropsis ovoidea
CTATACAAACATCCTATTCGGCGTGTACAACCTTCCACAATAACTATAGTAGAGGCCCAGTTACAGTAACTCCATAGTAACTAATGGTGTTAACTAATACTGCCCAAAGAAAAGAACCGGGTACCAGCCCGGTCCGGACCCCGAACCCCTGAAGGACCGACTCTCGCGTGTGACTTCAACCGACGTCAACTTCAAGCCGGCACTTCCCATGCCCGAAGAAGGGGTCATGGGCTTCGATGAACTACGAGAGCGTAATGAGCGACTGGAGTTGACCTACGAGCACAGCACTTCGGGCACTGGCAACGGATATCTTCCGACCCCCCAACTGGGATACGACAACACCGGACTTCCAATGGCACGGCTCCCCCACGCAGGCATTCCCTCACCGCCTCCCACGCGGCCTGCATCGCAAAACAGGGCCATCGAAAACACTGCCAGGGACTACGATACCAACAATGAAGACGCCGGCATTTCCGATTCTGAGGCTGGGTGGTCCTATGCGTCTGATAGTGAGGACACCGCCTCCAACTACGCCCCAAGCAGATCCTCCTTCTTCCGTCATCGCCCCGGCACTGGACCTGGATCCCGTTCTGAATCTGGCCCTGGCCCTGACTCTGGCCCTGGCCCTGGCCCTGGGTCGGTCGTTAGCCGCTCTGGCCGTTCTGGCCGGGCGGTGGCTCCAGTGCGCCGCTTTGGCACCAAGCCCCCATCCTACAAGGGAACTCTGTCCCATAGAGGAACCCCCTCAAACAGAGGACCCCCATCAAACAGAGCACCCCCATCGAATAGAGGGGCCCTATCCTACAGAGGGCCTTTGTCCAACAGAGGGGCCCCGGGCCCCCGCTCTACTGGCCCTGCGTCCGTCATTTCTGTGGGCCGGTCTCCCAAGGGCCGTGTGCTGACAATTCAGGTTCGCCATCCCGATTCTCCCGCCGCAAACTCAGCCCCGGCTGATCTCTCCAACGACAAAACGCTCTCCCGCCGCCGCCGCTACCCTCCGTCGGACGTAGGCTACTCATACTCCGATTACGGCGATCGCCCGCTGGTTCGCCGGGATCGGCGGCTGATGGCATCTCTCCCAACCATCACCGAGGAGGAAATGGCAGACCTTAGATCTAAGAAGGACCAGAGTGATGCTGCCCTCTACGCAACGCTTGCCGAGCTGGAAAAGGTCCGGGCTGAGCTGGCCAAGTCCAAGCGTCGATTCCGCCAGGAAAAGCGCGCCAGTGCTCGGGAGCGCGAGTTCATTGGCGAAGACCTCAGCGACACTCGGGACGAGCTGGTTGCGCTTCGCGAGGACTTTGCCGAGCTCGAAGCCGACGCACAGCAGGACCAGGTCACGGTGTCGCAGCTGCGCAGCCGCCTGCAGAAACAGGCTAACGCCTTTGAGACGCTGCAGAAGGAGGTGGCTGAGCGCGAGGAGGCCGTCAAGAATCTCGAGGCCGATGCCGCCGACAAGGAGAAGATGATGGTAGAGGTCAACGAGGCACAAGAGCAGCTCAAGACTCTGCAGGATGAGCTTGAAGGCCAGCGCCAGAAACTAAAGGTGGCCGAAGACCCCGAGCACTCCAACACCATCTACGGCATGCAGACCAGCGCTCTCATCCAGGTCGTTGCCAGCCTTCAGCTGCAAAACAAGGCCCTCATGGCGACCAACGAGACCGTCAACAGTGCCAAGGAACACCTGGAAGCGCAGCTCGCCGCCCAAAAGGAGGTCTGTGCCGGCCACGACGAGAAGCTTGCCGAGCTGGAGGCTGTGTCGGAGGCGCTCAAGGGCAACCTGGGCGAGCTTGAGGATGCGGCCGCTGATTCCAAGGACAAGCTGGATGCAGCCACCGAGAGCAAGGGTAGTCTGGAGGCTAAGCTGGCTGCCGTCGAGGCTGATCTGGAGGCAGCCAAGGCCGATTTGGAAGCTGCGGCTGCCGCTGTTGTTGCCGACGCGTCGGCAGAAGAGGCTGCCACTAACCTGTCAGCCCAAGTCGCTGAGCTGACTGCTGCTCTGGACGCCGCCAAGGCCGATGCTGAAGGCCTCCGCTCCGAGATGGACGCGCTGAACGCTTCCTCCACCGACAAGGAGAGTGCTCTGGCGCAGGATCTCGAGGCCACCAAGGCTAGTCTATCGACTGCCGAGGCCGAGAAGGATGATACCCAGACCAAGCTGGGCGCGGCCACTGGCGAGGCTGAGGCCATGGCCGCCAAGGCTGCTGGCCTAGAAGAAAGTCTTGCGGCGGCCCAGGAAAACATCGCACAGCTGACCTCGGCCAAGGAGGCCCTGGGCGCCCAGTTGGCGGAGCTCACGGACACCAACGGCAAGCTGCAGGCCCAAGTGGACAAAAAGACAAACGCGGCCACGGAAATTGTCATTCTGAAGCAGGCCAAGGAGTCGCTGGAAGTCCAGCTGGCCGAGGCCACTGCACACAACTCGCGCCTCGAGTACGAGTGGATCAGCGCCACCAAGGATATCGAGAGGCTCGGGAATGAGCTGACTGTCATGACCAACCACGCGACGCTGCTCAAGACCGAGGGCGTGCAGTACAAGATACAGATCGAGTCTTTGAGCGACCGCCTTGCCAAGGACAAGAAGAAGAGCAAGCACCACCACCACCACCACTCCAAGACGACGCGTCATGAGCAGTTGATTGTGGTGCGCAACAGCAGCAAGCCCGACAAAGGCCATATGTGAGTACAAGGATGACGCGCACCCAGACACGCCACGTTAGCTAACATTTCACCGTGATCCGTTTGGGCAGGTCTTCAAAGAAGGAGTGTTCTGCTTGTCGCTAAGGTGCGTCGGCGGGAGTCAGGCAAAGGGAGGGGTAGACCGGAGCAGGCGGGCCTAGGGTAGAGAGAGGTAGGAGGACGGGTCGGAGGGGGCGGGTCCATACTGGGCGGAGGACGGGTCGGAGCGGGCGGGCGGGTCCGCAGCGGGCGGAGGGCGGCATCGGAACAATCGGACCTAGGTTGTACATCTAGACAAACTGAAGGACTGGCTTCAAGGCAAGGGCAGGTTTTTACCAAAGCACCTGTTGGTGCCCCACCTTCTTACTAAGCACGAGGGGTTGTGTAACCGGCGTTGCCCCACTCACAACAACCTAGAACATGGCTGCAAATTTGGATCCAACGTGTGTGTGTGTGTGTGTGCGTATCTAAGATAGCGAGCTTGTATATCGCACCTGTCATATACAGCATCTCAAGGACAGATACTCTCAGTCGAGCTACTTTTACAGAGGTTCACCCCGTGTCCAATCACAGCGCCGCATCTCAACATAAGTGGGTCTCTACCACTTGACGTAAGACAGCCCCAAGCTAGCCCCCCCTTAGTCAGCAGCGCGATCACTGGAGCTTATCCTCAAGCTTCCAAACTTTCTTTTCCCAGCTCGACAATTTCCCATCACCAGCTCAGCCATCCACCGCCGCCCTTTTCCAACACACACTCTATCCTCTGTTATCCTGCTATCTGACCTCTGCATGCGCTGCTCCCTCGCTCGTCCACTACTCAACCCTTAATAATCTGCCTCCTCTGACTATCAGCTATCATGGCCCAGAATCCACTCAACTCCGAAGCTTCGCTCGGCGAGAACCATCTGGTGCAGACCACCAGCTTGCCGCGCGATGTTGTGCAGTGCCTCGAGAATGCACGCTTTGTATGATCCCCCGTATCGAAGCCTGTGCGTCTCTATGCGTGTGCGTGTGCGTGTGCGTCCATGCTAACCACCAATCTTGCTCTGATCCTCTATTGGTAGCTCCATCTCGCGACCTGCACCAACAACCAACCCCACGTTTCCCTCATGAACTACACCTATCTCCCATCTTCGCCCTACTCGCAAACACCAGTCATCGTCATGACCAGCAATCCAGAGTCGAAAAAGGTGCACAACATAGTGGAGAATCCCAATGTATCTCTACTCGTTCATGACTGTAAGTTCTACCCGCGTCCCTCTCCCGCCGCACGCACACCACCTCAGACAGTCCATCTAATCCATGTCCTCCTCTACAGGGGTCTCTCACCGCCCCCCTACGTCATCACGTCGCCTGTCCGCCGGCGGCTCACCCAGTCCCGAGTCACGGTCATCTCTTGCCGCACTTCTTGCCAATCTCAACTCCAGCGCCATGTCGAGTATCAGCGCCACCATCAACGGCAGCGCACGCATTCTACAATCGGGCTCGCCTGAAGAGGAATTCTTCCGCAGCAGGCACCTCGAGAACAACACCTTCAGCGAGAACGGCATATCCTTCAATCACGACCGTGACGGTGGCGATCGGGCCGAGGATGGCGGCAGAGAGTGCTTTGTCGCCGGCGAACAAGTGGGGGTATTGCTGGTGGATATTAAGGATGTGCGAGTCAGTGACTGGAAGGGTTCTGTGCGAGACGTGGAAGTCGTGGCCAAGGGAAGTGCGGCCAAGGGAAGTGTGGCACCAGCAGCCAATAACTAATCGATGGAGAGAGGGAGAGAGGGCAGAGCAGGGAAATCCCAGAAACCTCACTGGCCCTCTAGGATCGTGTCTCAAAGACTCCATGCAATATAATTCTTCGACAACGTGCAACTGTTAATCATTCAAGGCAACTGATTCTCTAACTTCTAAAAAAAAACAAGTCTGATACAAATACACAAGCATCGGACTAAGGCAGAATAGCCGACAGCAAGAAATAAGACAAAAGAAAAGGAAACCTAGTTGTAAAGACAAAGGGAATACAAGGGCATTTGCGACCTTGGAATAAAAGAAAAGGAAACGACCGATGAGGGGTGTAAGAGGAAGATGGAAATGCTGTTCTGCTCTTGTTTTGTTATGTGTTGCTCGGCTCTGCTCTGCTCGGCTCTGCTCGGCTCTGATGTCCATCTCTCAGGACATGCTCGCCCACTCCACCACCTCCAAGGCACACATAACCAGAATCAAGGTCGATGGCAGAATCCAAACGACATAGCTCTGGAAGAGGACCTTGGACATGACACCCTCGTACACATTGTTGATCTGGCAAATCTGGGCCAGCTGCAACGCGCTGGGCGCGCCAGTAAGCAGGAAGCACACAATAATGAAGATGGGATCATCCAGAATGCTGATAGGCACAAACTTGGCCATCAGCGCGAGGATGGGGGCCATGATGGCAGTCGGCAGAATCATGCGGCTTATGAGGCAGGCCACTAGGAGCTTACCGCCAAATTCCTCTTCCTCGGAATCGATGTTGGTGGTGTTTTGGGTGTTGCGGGCGAGGTTGGCTCCGAGGATGACAAGAATCAGAGGCACAGCAACGCCTCCAGTAGACTTGATGGCGCTGCTGACTGAGTTGTTGACAAAGGAGCCTTCTTCAAAGAACAGCTTTTGCAGTGAGGGCACCGAGGCAACAATGATGGCAAAGAGCATGGCCCACAGTGGGGGGTTCATAAAGTCCCAGACGCCCATCAAGAAGCGGCAAGTGAGGTTCTTGAGGCTTGACAAGACAGACTGCACGGCGGGAGGCATAGCGCTATGGAAGCGGTTGAAGGGAGCTGCGAGGAACTGGCCAGCCCGAGCAAGAAAGCCGGACTGCTGGTGGTGGTTGTAGCTATGGAAAGCGACTGCAGGTTCATCAAGCGAAGGCCGGGGCGAGATCTCATCGTCAGGAGCAAGCAGTGGGCGCTGGGAGTCACTTGAGCGCTTGTAAATGGCAAAGTGGGAGCCGTCCAGGCCTTCCTCGTCATCTGAGTGGTCTAGAGAGGCACGCGAAGCGCGAGATGATGAGGCGATTGGGGTGCGACCAGGAGGATCGTAGTTGCTGAGGTCGTCGGTGGAATGGCTGTAGCCGATCTCGGTGGGAGCAGCACTTGAGCGGCCCTCTTCAATGAGCTCGTTCTGGTACTCAGGATACTTGCTCTTGGGGGCGAGAAGCACGTGGTAGCCCCAGCTCCAGCGCACCAGCTGACCAAGTTGCTGGAAGATTAGCAAGTAGAGAATTCCACGAGCGCCCACTTCGTCGTCGTTGTCGCCGGGGATACGGTCCCAGTGGAGGCCCTTGAGGGTTTGTGAGAGCGACAGAATGAGGGAGATTGGCAGCGAGTTGGAGTTGCCAAAGACGCCCATGGCAGTGACGAAGTTGGAGGCGCGGTTGTTGAAGCCGAAGACCTTGGCCACAATGCGCGAGGTAGTCCAAGAAACGAAGGTCATGATGCAGAAAATGACGGGGATAATGCTGAGATCAATGAGCTTCTCGGCATTGAGCTGGGAGGCGAGCTTGTTGAAGACTAGAAAGAGGGGAGGAGTTAGTGATGGGTCCGAGAGAGAGAGACAGAAAGAGAGAGAGAAAGACTTCAAGGAACAAACAGCTGGCGGTACTCACTCAGACACGGCGTGAACAACATCATGTTCAGATTAGCCAGAAACTTTTGCTGCTCGGCATCGAAATGGCCCATCCGCGCAATGATGTAGCCGGGGAGACTGACACACACAACCTCCATGACAGCCGACATCACCAGCACCACGAGGTGCATGAAGTCGGGATGAGACTCATGGGTGCCGCTAGCTTCGGCGAGTTGGAGCGGCATGATCACGAACCGTGATACTAGAGCCTGCAATTGCGGGCTGCCAGAGCCTAGAGCCATTGGGAGAAGGCCAGAGAGCAGGTGTTCCAGATATGATTGTGAGGCCGTCAAGACGAGCCGAGGCAAAGGTCAAGCGCAGGATATACGAGGCGGGCTGGATAGAAGACGGGGGATTTTCGAGATCGTGGGCGTTGAAGATTGTCGAGTGGCAGAGAGAGGGAGAGGGAGAGAGGGAGAGGGAGAGAGAGAGAGAGAGAGAGAGATAGAGAGATAGAGAGAGCGGCAGGCAGACAATGAGTCGTCGAATGCAGCTGTGTGAGGATATATATTGGGTGGCTGCAGTCGTGGTGATTGATGGTGGTGATAGTTACAGTCGATTCAGCAGAGGCACCAAGTATACTGGAGAAGAAAATAGATAAATAAAAAAGAAAATAAATTCAAGCCTGCAGCACAGAGGCGGAAGATGGAAGACGCACACGACGATCAAGAAAAGGGTAGCTGGGGGGGTTATTGGGTTGAGGAAATGCCGAGATAAAGAAGAGGAAATAGAAGGCGAAAAGAAAAGCAAGGCTGAAGAAATAAAGAATTAAAAGAAGTGGAAAAAGAAGAGGAAAAATAAAAGAGAAAATAAAATAAAATAAAAGAAGGAAAGAAAAAAAGAATTGATCAGAATGACGCGAGCTTTGGTCAAAATAAGATTGCAGTTGCCCAAACCTTTGGCAATCTGACTAGCCTAGGGCAATTGCCTCTGCTGACACCACAACCTCTTGCCTTTTCTCTCTGCCACTTCCACTTTCACTGGGCTTGTACCTCCACTGTACCTGCTTGTCCTGGACTTGTACCTCTACTTGTACTTGTGCTTGATAGGCTGGGCTTGCTTGCTACGCAATAGGTACATACTTCAGTACGTAGATACACTGCCCAATGCCCAACTCTGATCTATCCAATCGCTTTCTGGAAAAAGAAAGTAGGCCATTGTTTCTTGCTCTTCCCTGTCTCGCCTTATCCATCTTGTTTGTGGTTGTCACATCAAACTTTCCCTTGTCCTCTTGCTCTTATTAGTTTCGTGTATTGGTTTACATCTTGTACATGGAGACTAGCCTCGGCTCTGGCCGGTATTATTGCACCATCCAAACAACAAGAGCACAGGCAGTTTGTTTGTCATGCCCTCTTCTTTTTTTTGTTGTTCTTTGTTCCTTCTTTGTGCTAATTTACACAGCTATGCGCATGGCACGCTGCAAAGTTGCAGCGAAGCCTGTGTACCTGTCCTGAGGCTCCATGAATCGTAGATGGCCCTTCTGGATCGCGATATCCCTGTCTTCTTTCCTATCCTGGTCCTTCTTCCCAGTTCCGTCTTGTTTTGTTCCTTCCTTCTGCCTCTTTCTGCCTTCCTTCTGCCTCCGCTCCCTCTGTCTCCCTCCTTGTCCCTCCTCCCTCTTCCTGCTCTAAGCCGCAATCTAAAGCTGACCCCCCCCCCCTCCCCCAAGGTGCCAGGACTACTTAGTACCCTGCACCTCGATCCGTCATTGTGCTGGCCCAATAACAGCACTGTACAGCCTCACGTTCCGTGCTCATCTGTCTGCGCCTCACAGCCAATTTTGATGTTTCGGTGGGCGTTCTTTGCCCGAACTTGTCATGATTTTCCGCCAAGTTCATGATTACATATGTACATTTCAGTGGCTGGTTTGTCTTGGATTTTTGTTCAGCTGGTAAAGAAAACAGCGACATTACTCTAGGCTGTACAATCTGTCCCGTCACCTTTAACTTTTGGTGTGGCTGATCGCAAGCCCTATTGTGGCTGATGACTTGCCTCAATGTTGTCTATGTGGCTGATGACATGCCTCATTGTTGTCCATGTGGCTGATGCTTGCATTACATGTGTGGCGCAGCCTACATTGCACTTTCCAGAACTTGGACGTCTTGCTTGAAGGTCTCTGCGTCCATCTCTCTTTTCACGACAACACTCCAAATCGAGTAGCCAATGATCATCATGCCCTCGTCAAGTCAACTGCCGCTGCTAGTCTGCTGCATCAACGTCCCTCCGCCTCTGTGACAAGCTCCACCCCCATACTGCTGCCGCCTGCATCTCGCCATCGCCATCGCCATCGCTATCGCCATCTGCTTGGCCGGGGCCTTGGTCTTTACATTCGCCTTTGTCTCTCTCAGCCGTCCCGCCTCCATCGCCTCCCTCGCTTCTCTGGCTGCAGCTGCTACTGCCGTTTCTCTGCCTTCGCATCTGCCCTCGCATCTGCCCACCTCCATCCACTGTTCTGATGGCCAATATTTGCCGCATTTCTCCTTCTCCTCTCTCGTCCCCAAGCGGGCCTTGTTCTCTCTGGCTGGCACTCGTATTGCCTTCGCCCGATGTTCTCAGATCACAGCCAGGCCCAAGATCCAGAGTGGATAGCCCAGACAATGTATCGCTAAGTCCACTTTCCAAGCCGTGACCATGTCCATGACCCCGGTGATACAGGCTTGTCCCACCGGCTCCGCGCGGGCGTTTTCTGCGTGAACTGCCAAGCCCGTTGTCCTGTTCTCCACGCTGTCGTCGTTGTCGTTGTTCTTGTTCTTGTTGGCGGACTTCTTCTCCCTCGTCTGGCAGAATACGCGGCCATGCAGTGCGGATGAAGAGGCGCAGCGTCGGCAGACAGGCGCACATAACCATCAGATTCGATTCGATGAGACTGCGGCTACTGTTAGTAATCACGCACATCTCCAAGTATATGTATATGTGCGTCTGCGGTTCAGAGGGCTGACATACACCCAAACAGTAATTAGGCCCGCACTCCACGACAAGTCGTCTTCGTACAACGATGTAATCAGCAATACCAGCCTGACGATGGACGTGATAACGGTGCTGTTACATGGTTAGCCAAGCTGCAACAATCCGTGAGCGTGTTCTTTCCTGCACTTGGCCAAAGAGAAAGAGAAGCCGGAAAAGCCTCTCGCTCTCCGTGTCCCCTTCTCCCCCTCGGTCCTCGGCCCTCGGCCCTCCCACAACTTACATTGATCCCAAAAAGAACAATAAAACCAGTCCAATGCGGTGTCTCCTCGACATATTCAGATTGACAACCATCGGAATCGGAATCGCAAACATGACCACGTCAATGGCCATGCCAATGCCAGCAGTCGCCTGGTACATGGCCGGCCGGTCAATACAGGAGCCCGACGAAACCCTAAAGTCCCAGCCTTTTCTGACCGGAATGCATATAAAAATGCAGCTGAACAGAATACCAATGCTGGATCCGACCGTTGTGAACATCAGGAGCCATACGGCTGTCCGGTACTTGAGCGACATGTTGCCAAGCTGCAGATAGAACATCTGCAGGGCGACCTTGCAAAACACCGTCGGGAAGACGTAGAGAATCGGGTTTGCGTACGTTGCCCACTGTTTGTTGATACGAAAAGCACATGGCATGGGAAGCGTTGTTGGTCAGCTAGGTTCTCGCTGAGTCTGTGTTGCAGTTCGCGTTCGGTGAGCGGGGGTTCGGTATACTCTCAGCTTGGTCCAGAGTCTCCCCTTCTCCTCCAGTCCCGTGACCAAAGCTGCATGTAGCCAGGCAACATATATCACAGAGTTGTACTTGCACTTGCCTTGCAGAACGTGTAGAACTTGTGGATCGATATCTCCCACAAGTGCGTGCCGATATATTTCTGGGTGAACCCCGCTATCCATCATGTTAGTAGCTGAAGCCAGAGAGAGATGTTGTCCACACACACACACACACACACACACCCACACACACACACACACACACACACAACCACACACACACACACACACACACACA
>JAXHKQ010000622.1:0-10266 GCA_038407185.1 Chalaropsis ovoidea
GGGGGGGGGGGGGGGGGGGGGGGGGGGGCGGGGAGGGGGGGGGGAGCGCTTGCTTGGAGTACGGAGGGCGATGCCAGCGCCAGCGCCGGTGGACGGGGGAGCTGTAAGACGGAGATGTTAGCCGGGACGGGACAGTCTCTTAGAAGCCAGAGACGGCTAATGACTTACGGGGATGGTATTGCGTAGACATTCTATCTTGCTGTACCAGTTACTCGGGAGTGTATAAATGCAGGCTGTCTCAAAGAGTCGTGATGTTGTGGTGCCAAAGTCGGAGGTGTGTGTGTATGTGTGTGTTTACGCTTGTATGGTGTAGCAGCAAGTTGGCTGTCTGTGACGTGAACTGTGAGAAGAAGAGAGAAAGAAGGAAAAGAAAAGCCTGGTGACCATCCTGCCGTCCCTATTTGGCCTTCTTCTATGCCCCCCCCCCCCCAAGATCACAGCCTCCAGCCTGCACCCTCTATAGCATGCAGGACCCCCTCTAGCCGCCGGGACATCATCTTATTGGGCGCCTGGAAGCACAGCATCCTGGCCAGGCACAGCGCCTCGCCTGCTGGTCGTGCTGGTGTCGCAATCAGAAGGACAGAGGAAAGCCTGCGCTCGACCAGGACGTGCGTCGTTCTTTGGCTCGTCATTGGGTGCTTCGCCGGAGCACGCATGTAAGTCGGGCCAATCACAGTGCGCCAAGCTGGCGCCATGTAGAAACTGGGCGCTTAACAAAAAGTGGAGACGGGGACAAAGAAGCTGACTAAGGAGTTGGGATATAGTGATATAGCACTGCGCTTTAGCCACCAGGCCCAAGACCAGGCCGGCCTGGACTTTTATGGCGTCGTTGGCCAGGCGGGAGAAGAGCCGACAACACGATAAGGACAAGGACAAAGGACAACGAAAACTCCAACCGGAAGCATCGGCTCGCTTGGGTATTTGGCCGGCCTACGATCGAGTGGCGTCGAGAGGCTCATCACCGTCTGGCTTATGAGCTGTTTTTGCTTTGGGGGCCCGTCGGCAGCCAATCAGAGCAGCGCACCAGAAAGGACCAAGAGGAGGCTGATGTTGCGTTCTTGCCTCTTTCCCCTGCCCTGCTCTTGAGGTCAGCCTGGGCCAGCCAGCCTTATCAATAAAATACAGTAAAATACGGCACACAAATACGAGACACTGCCGCAAGACGGCTGTGGTACGCAGGCTCGACCTTTGATCCCAAGGCAACTGCCAACTTGGGGAGTCGTTGGGAACAAAGACTACGCGGAGCGGGGCGGGAAGGGAGTCTATAGCCCCACTTATTTGCGTTTAGATCCGCCTTTCTTGTTGGCCAGTTGCAGCCAAGTACCGGTACCATGCAACTCTTGATGTGGGCCCATGAGCCCAGGTCTGCCCCCAGGTCTGCCAGCTGGCACGGGCTCTGTCTGTGCCCCACACTTGCGTTGCCCTGTAGCCACGAGACGCCTGAGCTGAGCCAAGCCAAGCTGCACGACGTTGGCTTAGGAGGGAGCTTCACATCTTTGGGAGGAGCCGCACACCTCGACCATCATGTCACGACGCCCTGTAAAAGGAGAATACATCGAGACGGTAAGTTGTACGCAGTGCTATCACGTGTCGCTACGGCTATTCTAACACCGTCCTAGGATACCGGCAACAAGGTGGCCCGCAAGGCTACGCTGGTCGGCACCCAGAACATCATGCTGGGCGGCAAGACAGTCATCCAGCCTGAAGTTATGATCCGAGGCGACCTTGCCCGGTTCCCGGCGAATGCGGTGCCCCAGGGCCAGGGCCAGTCTGGTAATAACACGGCCATCGCCATTGGGCGCTACTGCTTCCTGAGCCGTGGCTGTCTGCTACGGCCGCCCGGGAGGTTGAATAAGGGGTAAGGGGAAAGGAGAGAATAAACACGACCGCCAAACCCCCACGATTCCGCGCTGTCTGGACAATGTTGTCTAACACTCTGTGTCCTCGTGCAGCGTCTTCTCCTATGTCCCGCTTCGCCTGGGCGACCACGTCTTCGTCGGCCAAGGCAGCGTCATCGAAGCCGCCGTTGTTGGCAGTCACGTGCACATTGGCAACAACGTGGTGATTGGGACCCTGGCCATCATCAAAGACTACGTCAAGATTCTCGACGGCGCAGTCATCCCGCCGCACATGGTGGTGTCCAGCTTCAGCATTGTGGCAGGCCAGCCGGCCCGAGTGGTGGGCGAGATTCCCGAGGGCAGCTACGACGACTTTGAGCTGCGGGATCTCTACAAGGCAGTGGGGAATGCGCCGCCGCCGCCGCCGGCACATTAGCCGGACGGAGATTTTTTTGCTCTTGGTTTTCTTTTTCGGTTGCTCTTCCACGACAAAGATCATGAATGATGTTGATACCCCATCTCTACAATGGACGGCTGCTGACAGCCGGCAGTGACGCTGGTGGGTTTGTGCAAGCACGGGGCAAAAGTGTACCGGGTACTTAAGAGATAAATCGCCTCTGCATATGTGGGTCGGGCTAGTGAATCCTTCAGAACCGCGACTTCCTGAAGTTTTCAGCAAAGCGCAAAGGCAAAGAATGCGGTCTTTTTGTAGCATAGTAATCGTGTGGTAGTGCATACATGGCTGTCAAACGAATGCCCAGCTCAGCTAGAGCCTTATCCGGCCACGGTTTCGCTCCCTTTATTTGCGCTTGTCTTTTTGCCCGTTTCTGTCGTTTTTTGCCATGTGTCAGATATGGCTGGCTGGGAAAGGGCCCAAAATAGTGGGGCCCGTCGTCATGCATTCGCAGTTGACTAGCCCAAAAGCAGGGCGCTGAATTGTTGGAAATAAGTCGGGCAAGTCGGCTTTGGAATAGAGAAACTACCAAAGAAAAAAGACAGCTTCTTTCCGTAGTGGCATGACGTTCCTGCTGTTTGCTTCCTCTTTTGTTCTTCTGCCAGCTAGTTAGTACGTACATATACATGTGCATAATGCGCGGTGAATCATCAAGCGGTCGGGACCCGAAATCGTAGTTTCCCGTGCAAGAAACAAAAAAAAAAAAAAAAAAAAAAGAAAGAGCAAACGAGCAGCCTTCCTGCCTTCCTGCCTACCCCGTTCTTGCCATCTTCTTGTGGCAGGTTTCAAACCCTTTCCTCTTCTATTTTTCTTCCTCTTTTTTTTATTCTTCTTTTCTTTTTCTTTTTCTCCTTCATTCTTCTGTCCATATTTAACCTTCAACGTTTTGTGCAATTACTCGCGCTCCTCTGCGCTCTTGCCGCCGCTTTTTGTCTCTTATCACCGGCCAGCTAATTTTAGCTCAGCCAAACCCTATATTTGGCGGCTCACCCAACCCACGGCTTGCCTCCCACCCCAAATATCTCGCCTTGACTCGTCGCGTTTCTGTCCTCTCTGTTCCTCCACCCAGCTCATCACACTGCGAATACATCGCCGCCCCGCTTAGAAAATGGGCCGCTCAATATCATTATCACGCCTGCGCTATCTCATCATCTTCGGCCTTCTCTTCTTCTCAGCCTCCCTCGGCACCTGGCTGATACCGCGGGTTCTGAACCCGGTGCCTCCCAACGGCGAAAAGCGCCGTGCCGACAGACAGTGGATCGGCTCCTCACACTACTGGCTCGACCGCCAGGCCTGTCGCTGGCTCAGTCTCTGCGGCATCCAGCACATCCGTGTTGATCCGCCCGGCGGCAAGGGCCTCGTGTTCCCCACCGACCACTCCCACCGCCTCAGTCTCGAGCTGCGGTCTCTGGTCCAAGACCTGAACCAGACCCGGGACCTAGCCGATGACGAATACGAAGACCCTTCCGCCTTCTACGATGCCGACGAGCCCGTCCAGTTCGACGACCTGGAGGGCGACGAGGGCAGCCCCAGCGCGCTCTACCACAGCTGGCAGATGGCCCGCAAGCCGTCTCTTCCCCGCCCCAAGACCACGGCCAGCCAAGAGCCGGCGCCCCACGAAACCATCCTCCGCGACATCCCCCAGTATGTCCTCGACCATGCACCGCTCGTCCACCTGTACAGCAACGAACACTTTTGGCCCAGCGACATCGAAGAGCATGTGCGCCACATGCGCGCGACCGTCGACACCCACGGCAACGGCATGAAGCCGGTTACTCCGGCCGAACCCTTGAGCCTCGATACGCTCAGCCAGCTGAACAACCTCTCCGAAACCAACAAGGTCTTCCTTGCCAGCTTGGATGACGTCGAAAGCCGCCCCACGTGGCTGTTCAACAGCGCCGGCCGCCCTGCCGAATGGGACGACAATGGCGACGGTGACGAGTCTGACCCTGCCCACGACGACCCTGGCCACGGACACCCCGACCCTAAGAAGCACCCCGAGCTTCCCAATGACGAGCAGTGGCTGCAAGAGGGCAATACCTGGTTCGACGTTAAGCCTGCCGAGCCTCTCAACCGCATCACCGATCCCCGTAGACTTCCGGCCCACACAAAGAAGCAGCACAGAAGAAGACAGCGCAGTCAGCAGCAGCCGCTCGACCCCGACAACGAAAACAACGACGGAGACAAAGGAAAGCCGAACTCCAACGGCCGCTCTTCGGCGCCAGCCACCCTCATCGTTGTCGACAAGGGATCTGGAATTGTCGATGCCTTTTGGTTCTTCTTCTACAGCTACAACCTCGGCCAAACTGTGCTCAACGTGCGCTTTGGCAACCACGTCGGCGACTGGGAGCACGCCATGGTGCGCTTTGAAAACGGCGTCCCGCGCGGCGTCTTCTTCAGCGAGCACGAGGGCGGCCAGGCCTACGCCTGGGGCGCCGTCGAAAAGCGCGGGTCGCGGCCCGTGCTCTACAGCGCCGTGGGCAGCCACGCCATGTACGCCATGCCGGGCCTGCAGCCGTACATCCTGCCGTTCAAGCTGCTCAAGGACGTGACCGACCGCGGCCCGCTGTGGGACCCGGCGCAGAACAGCCGCATGTACTTTTACGAGTTCGACCGCCCCGAGCCCGAGAACAGCATGGCCAATCCCAACTGCCTGACGCCCGCTGCCCAGAACCCCGACGCCCCCGTCGATTGGTTCTTCTACACCGGCGCCTGGGGCGACCGCCTGTATCCGCTGGCCGACATGCGCCAGTGGCGTCTCTTCAGCCAGTACCACTACGTCAACGGGCCGACGGGGCCTATCTGGAAAAACCTCAACCGCGAGCGCATGTGTCAGACGAAGCGGTGCGCCATTGCCCACAGCTTGATGCCGGGCCGGACGTGGTACGGCTGAGGCGTGGCGCCGGAGCTGCCCCGTGTCTTTCTTGTTCTTTTCTCCTGTTTCGTTTCTTGACTATCATGATGTTTCTGCCCAGCCTGTTCTTGCCTTTTCTTTTCTTTGTATCTTGGACTCACGATCTTTTCTTTTGCCCTTCTGTTCTTTGTCGTGTAGACATAATGACATCATATCCTGCTGCTTTGATCACCAGCTTCAAATCTTGCCCCCCCCCTCCAGACACTTGTTAACCCTTGGATTCTCTCCCTCACATCTTCTGCTCTTGTTCGTCTTCTGGTTGGATACCCTTATTGAATCCCGTTTCATACACATCTCGACATGTTAGTCAGTATTATGCTAGTAATCATACAGTATACTCTCACTTGCCTTGATCAGCGTGAATGATGTCATGTAACCCATTTGTATATATTCCCATCATCATCAACACGCGTATATATGCGCTGCCGTACATACAGACGCACCACGACGGCGGAACTCCCGCCACTAGACACTACATAGAAAAGAAAAGACCACGCGAAACAGAATGAAAAAAAAACAGTCGCTGAAGTAACCACCAAGAACGCCAGGCGTAAATGAATACCAGGAAAGAAACAGACAAACCAGAAACACAAGAACAAAAAAAGAAACAGGAACATAAATACCACGCCGCTTAATCTACAAAATCATATTCTCGTCCTCGTCCTCGTCTTCGTGAATGTGGAACCCGCCATGGTCGGGGTGTGTCGAGGGATACTCCGAGGGCTGGCTGCTGCTGGCGCCGCTGCTGCTGGCGTCACAGCCGCCGCCGGTGCCGCTGCCACTACTCCGCCGGGGGCCCGGGGCCGAATGGGCGCGCACATCAGCATCGTTGCAAGCCGACAGCTGGTCTTCGATGCCGGGCCAGGGCTCGTCCTCGGGCAGGTGGTGCCACGAGGCCGGGTCGTCGCTGGCAAACTCCTCCTGCTTCGGGCTGTGAAAGCATGCGGGGCCGGGGCCGGGGCCGGGGCCGGGGAAGGACGCGTGGTTGTGGAGCGGCTGGCGGCGCAGGCCGTGCAGAGCCGCCCCGCTGCTGTCGGTTTCCTCGTTGATGCTGAAGTCGTCGTCCTCGGTCATGAATGTATCGCCGTCATTGCCCGCTGCAGCATCAGCGTCAGCGTCAGCATCAAGGCCAGAGCCAGCGCCAGCGCCAGCATCAGTCCCATTGTCGGTATCTATGCCTGCATCCGGCGGAGCCGTTGTATTGCTGTGTGGCGTCGCATAGTTGAATGCCGTTGCGCGGCTGCCTTTGGACGAGCTGCTGCTGACAGCACGCACAATGTCAGTGCCAGGCGTAGCCATGGGAAACGGCCGAGGACTGGGAGGGCCGCTGCTCCAGCGGGGCGTCGGGTGTGCGCGATTGGAGGGAGACCGCGTCGAACGGCGCCGGGCAAACGAAGCGCGGATGGGACTTTGCAATCTACCGTCATGAGACATCATCCGGCGACGGTTGTCGGACGCAAAGGCAGAAGGGAAGCTGTAGCTGGGACTGTGTCTGGCAAGCGGCATCGAGAGCGTACGCACACATGCAGCACGGGATGGAGTCTTGACAACTTTGATTGGCGTCTGGGCTCTGCTGCTGGCCAGAGGACTAGAAACGTGGTGGCGAGATGCGTGGGAGTGTGCCGAATGTTCGTGTGCTGAGGAAGAGGCGGAAGAGTTCCTGCATCGACGCTTAGAAGCGTCAGCAGAGTGCTCATCAAGAAGGTCGTTCCAGGCCCAGCATTCTTCCAGGGCATCGGCCTCGCCAACCTCCTGGGAATCCGGGCTTTCCGAGTAGACACGGCTAAGCTCACGAAGGCGCTGCCAGCTCCAGCCCATGTCAAAGGCGTTGTGATCCTGCACATACGCCTCGGGCTGGGTGATGAAGAGGCGGGGCTGTGAGCTTTTCATAAGGACCGAGTTGAGAAACGCAACGTCCCATGTCGCCGGCGTGATCATCTCAGCTGGCGTTAAAAAGCGAAGGCGAGAGTCTTTATGCATCTTTCGCAGCGGCACCCAGTCCTGCTGCAGGCCCATGAACTTGGAGGATCGTGTGGAAGACAGCCGCATGTGTCTCCGGGCTGATATGTTGCCTAGTAGGCTTGCAAAAGACGTGTTGATGGCAATCTGCACCGACCGCGCATCTGGTCCCTTGACTGATATCTTCCGGATACAGCCTCGACTCCTTAGACGCTTATCTAAAAGACTATCGATTCTGTAAGCTCGAGGTAGCAGCCAGTCCTGGACATCCTCGTCACTAGTCCATTCCTGGCAAAAGGGAGACGGCGGGCGGTGAGATGACAGGGGGCCGTATGCACCGGGCAGCTGACATATCCAACTATCAGTCCCTGGAAGCGAATCTGAGAGAGAGTCGGTCTTGAACTCGTGACTGGAAAGCCAGATTTTGTGAAGAGCAAACGGGAGGAAGACCACCTCAACTTCCCACGGATGCCAAATCGAGGGCACTATGTTCTGGAGCAGGCTGACTTGTGCTTGGAGCGCCTCGATCTGCCCAGCCAGGTCGGCGCGACCATGGCCGTCTGAGCTGATGCTGACGGTGTCTTGGGCGCATCTGAAACTGCCGTCGTTGACCAGCTTTTCAACGTCCTCCACGCGGGCTTCAAGATCGTATATGCGCAGATCCAAGGACTCGTGGCGCTCGTTGCATTCTTCGTGGATGCTGGTGATGACGGAGGCGTTTTCAAGGCGATCAAGACGATGCTCGTAGCTGTTGAAGATGTCTGTAAAGTTCTTGACTTCCTTGTTGGCTGGAGGCGGCTCTGATGCGTTCGTATTCAGGGCGCCTTTGCTGTTCTTGTTCTGAGGTGGTTGCTGTGGTGGGTCGGCGATTTCAGAGTCGGAGCAGGTGGTGGCCACGCTGTCGCACTTGGGGTGGCTCGTGGGGTGTTGACCGGGCTTTGGCACAGGTGGCTGCCCAGCCCTGCTATCGTTTTGCGCGTTGGATCGATCGCGGAGTGGCTCGCGAGGTTTCGTATGAAGACCTCCAATAAAGTGCGCGCCCTTCCCGCCAAATGGCAGAAGAAAGCTCGAGGAAGTAGTGGTGATGCTTAGTTGCGAAGAGGCCGGGCGGACAGGCGCAATATTGGTAGATAGACTGTCGTTTTTAGAGGCTAGCTGGGCGGCTACTGGACTGCTCCAGTTGAGTGTGTCAGGGATAGAAGCGGGGTGGATATTATGGTTGCGAGAATCGACGGGGAGGTGAGAAGAGGGGATTTGAGCAAAAGCAGTATGGCCTGTCGACGTCGAGGGGCGGCGGTTAGGAGGGAATGCCGAGGAGGGGGCGGGCATGGCTTGGGAGAAACGGGACGATATATCTTGGAGTGGACTTTGGGCGATCCGCGGTGTTTTGGCGATTGGATTTGAAGGGTGTTGTTGAGCGAGGGGGTGGATCTGCGAGTGTAGAGGCGGCGGCGGCGGTGGTGGCAAGTACGAGGCGGGAGTGTCGAGCTGCTTCTGCTGAGCAGCCACGTTTGTATTCGGACTCGGCTGCGAGTGATCGTGGAAGCAAGCATGGTGCAGGCACATGCAGAACTCGGTGGGCTCAGATTTGAAGGCATCGCATGAGCTGTAGAATCGCCGACAGCCGCACTTTGCGCCATTTGCGCCGGGGGTTAGGTCGACAAAGTTGCACTGGCCATTGGGGAGGTTTAATGCGGGTTGCGCGGGGCCTAGATAGGGGGCCGGGACCGAGGCAGAGACAGAGACAGAGGCCGGGGCAGCGGGGGCCGAGAAGGGCACAAGAGTGGTGCAGTCGGGTCTGGCGGCATTGCTGTCGTGGAAAACATGGAAGGCATCGGAGGAGTCCATTGGCGCGAGCGAAGGGTCGGAGGCTTGGCGGGTCTGAGGTGCGATGTAATCAACACTAGCATCCCACCAGCGCGGGCCGGGAGATAGCGGGGCAGTGACAAAGGTCAAGGCGGGCGCATCCGAGCCGGGAGTCGAGATCGGGGCTGGCGGCGGCGGCGGCTTGGAGGCCGCAGCTTGAGTCACGGGCAGGGGCGGAGGCGGAGGCGGAGGCGCAAGCGGACGGACGACGGCATTGGACTGGCGAAGCAGCGGCTCTGAGAGTTGTTGCAAAGGCTGAAAAGGTTGAAAAGGGGTTTCGTGGATGGCAAATTGGTCATGGGGCATGGTGAAGATAGCCTTGTCAAGTCACGGCAGGAGCGACGAGGCTGAAGAAAAATGGGGGTTCTCGAATGGGCGGCCGTCGTTTCGGGGTGGCAAAGAACATGGCCAGTGCCGGGTGAGTGGATTTGGAGCGGGCGGACTGTCGACAGGAGAGAGAGAAAGAGAGAGACAAAAGATGTAGACTAAGCAGAAGATGGAAAAGCGAAATATAGGGTTGGCAGTGCGATAGCAGCCACCCAACAGGTGTATTTCTGCTCCCTGATAAAGGCTGTCGTGGGCGTTGTGTGTAGTGTGCAAGAAGCCTGCTCCAATCGAAAGCCGGGAAGCAGATCGCAGAGGCTCAGACAGTGTCGAGAGGGCGCTCGTGGTGTTTATGTAGTGCGTGGACGAATAACGCGCGCGCCGGCCGAATACAGCTTAGACGGACAACCAGACGGGCGCTGTGTGTGTGAGCTGTGAGCTGTGCTGTGGGGGCGCCTAAGCTGAGGATATAAAGCTGCGGCGTAGAAGAGCAAAAGAAGGCCGCCAGAACAGGTACAAAAATCAGGGCAAAAATCAGGGCAATAATAACAGATAAAGCAAGCAAAATCTCGGCTGTCGTCGTCCTCGAAGGCGATTGACGATTGGCGATATTTCGATATTTTTCGAGTTGGCGATGAACAAAAATTGCAGTGCAGCAAATGGGAAAAGTGGCGTATAGGGACAGAAAATGTGGAGCCAGCGAAACAGACACAGTCCACGGGGGAGATACGCACAGGGTGCGGGCCACACATACACACACACTCAGACACACACACATACACATATACACACACATATCACAAAAAAACGGCTTCAGAAGAAGAGGGAAAAGAAGAAGAAAGAAAAAAGAAAGATTTTTTGCCGTCAACGTCTCGTTTCTCTCTCCGTCCCCGTCTTGGTCCTGTCTTGGT